>CAJNIZ010030446.1:102957-180762 GCA_905231905.1 Symbiodinium pilosum
CCGGTGCAGCAGGAGCAACAGGAGGGGCCGATGGAAGGGCTCCGCACGGGAGCGTAATTTTCATCAATTTTTTTAGGACACTCCGCACGGGAACGCAATTTTGAACCAAAAACAATGAAATTGTAAGGATGCTCCGCACGGGAGCGCAACTTTATCAAAAATGTTCAGGATGCTCCGCACGGGAGCGCGATTTTGAACGAAAGAACGATGAAATTTTGAGGATCACAATTTTCCTCAAAATTTTCAGGATGCTCCACACGGGAGCGCGATTGTTGATGAACAAACAACGAACAATTGAAGATGCTCCGCACGGGAAGGCAATTTTCATCAATTTTTTTAGGACACTCCGCACGGGAACGCAATTTTGAACCAAAAACGATGAAATTGTAAGGATGCTCCGCACGGGAGCGCAACTTTATTAAAAATGTTCAGGATGCTCCGCACGGGAGCGCGATTTTGAACGAAAGAACGATGAAATTTTGAGGATCACAATTTTCCTCAAAATTTTCAGGATGCTCCACACGGGAGCGCGATTTTTGATGAACAAACAACGAAAAAATTGAAGATGCTCCGCACGGGAAGGCAATTTTCATCAATTTTTTAAGGACACTCCGCACGGGAACGCAATTTTGAACCAAAAACGATGAAATTGTAAGGATGCTCCGCACGGGAGCGCAACTTTATTAAAAATGTTCAGGATGCTCCGCACGGGATCGCGATTTGCATCAAAATTTCAAGGATGCTCCGCACAGGAGCGCCATTTTCTTCAAAATTTTCAGGATGCTCCGCACGGAAGCGCGATTTTCTTCCACATTTGTCCCAACTAGACGAGCTTCAGCAGAGCATTCTGGTATAGAATTAGTATAGGATCCATCCACGCAACGCTCAGATTTGGAACGACGAAGTCGACGAATCCTATACCAAAGCTATGCCGAAGCCCTCCGCTCAACACCGCCCTTTTGAACCCAGACGATAACAACCACCTCGAACGAAGAACACCGGGACTCGTTTGGTATAGAATTGGTATAGAAAAACTCGACATCATCGTGCATAAATGATCAAAAATTTTCCGAATGCTCTGCACGGGAAAGTCATGTTGATCAAATTCGGATAAATCTACGAAATTTCGAGGATGCTCCGCACGGGAGCCCGAGTTTTGAAGAAATGGAAAGAGAATCATAATGCAAAAAACGCGAATGTCTCGAACGGGAGCGCAATTCTTGCGTCATTGTTAGGTAAGCAACACCTGGAATTTTTGAGGATGTCCTGCACGGGAGCGCAATTTTGCCCAAACAGGGGCGCGACCCGTTCCATACGGGACCCCTCTACCAAGACTACTTTTAAGGCAAAGTCACCTATTTTCAATATAGAACGCCGATTTTTTGAGGATGCTCCAAGCGAGAGAGCGATTTTGAAGCGAACAAGGGCGCCAAAACGTTTGCGCGACGGAAGAGCACGCAGGCATGGCAGGCGACAGCACATCAAACAACTAGAACGCAACAGGTATGTGGGGAAAAAAATGTTTATCAAAAAGACACTAAAAAATAGGCCCTCCGTACGAAACAAAAACCTTCCGGACAAGTTTGGACTTGCGAGCTAAGCCACAGCTCCCCCACACATTGAGCAGCACAGGATCCCAACGATCCTGTCGCAATGTTTGAAGGCTTTTGACATGCATCAAACCGAGCTCCGCTAGGGTACTTCGACTGATCCTCTAAATAGCTGCCTGACAGGAGCATGTCAGAATCACTTGCTGTTCTATAGCGGAGTAGGAATTTAAAGCCACATGAGTAAGGGCATCAGGCCTAGTTTTTTAGCCAGGCAGGTTACTCAAAACTTGTGCTTCCGAGCTTCTGAAAGTGCATAGTTGTTTGCACAACTGCGCGAGTCATCCCCCAAAAGGATCCAGACAGCAACGTTGTCAACAAAATCAACCTTACTTCTTGGAACCACATCAAGCAAACTTATGTTGGGTACTTCGCAACACCAGAAAAGAAGGCATAGGCTTCCTCAGTCTCGTCTGCAGAGACAAGAAGTGCAGCCTAGATGCCAATAGTTCAGGGGGTACCTATCCTTCACGCAGAACATCACCTCAAGCGTCACTGCTGGCAATGGATACATGCACTACCTCAATGCCTTGGTACTGCGTTCAGAAACCACGTACAAAACAAGAGTGCATCCGAATCAGTCAAGACGCCATGATGGAAAGCAGTGTGAAAAAACCGGAGGTGTAGAAGAGCACCTGCTCCATCAAACTAGCTTTCAAGATGTGGTATAGCAGGACCCTGCCAATGACGTTACAAGGGAGCGGAAAGGGATCAGCGCCGTCACATGCTGTCACAACTAGCCAAGTCAGTCTAACTTCAAGAACGCAAAATAGACGAAACTATTCAGCTGGACAAACTGGTCTTTGGTCTTCGCGCAGGGAAAACTCTTGGTGCGACTTGATGCATTGTCGAAGTTGAGCAGCAGTTAGCCGCAGGCCGCATTAGTCCGCTGAGATCCAGTTTCAAAAAATATTGATCGAAATAAAGTCAACGCAAGGAGCTCGGCCGCTGCCTTTTGCTACTCACTCTCGCGCTCACTTACTCGCTTATTCACTCACTCACTCACACACTCACCCACATGATTTTACGACACTAGGAACAACTCAAGAGATGGGTTTGCTGTGGTTTGATTTGTCTGCATAGCCCCATGCATGCTTGAAACAACGGACCCAACCACGGACCTTTCCATGTCGCATCCTTCGCGGGCACATACGCGGGTTGTTCAATATTCCTTTTCCCCGAAATGTGTCAACACTAGCCTGAACGCCCACAGACAACTAAGTAGTACTTTTGACAGACGCGCAGTCAGCACACATGAGGTGGAATGCATTCAAGCACCACCCACTGCAGCACATCCCCCGCACGCACAGCAAAAAAAAACACCGCACCACCTGGAGCGGCTCGAAACAATATCCACATGTTGGTGCGAGGAAAAATCATCGCGGATGAAGCTCAGGCCACACCGCGCCACCCCAGCGCGGGCCGCCAGGCAATTTTGAAGAAGCACCGCCGGCGATACTGTTGCAGGATTTCTCACCCCGAAATTGGCGAAACCTTCAAGTTTAATCAGGAACAAATACGTGGGTAGGGGATGAAAACACAAAAATGAATCAGAAAAACCAAAGACCAATCATCAACAAAAAGAAAATGCCTCAAAATCAAACGGCCGTGTCGAAACGGTTTGGCGGAATCCTGTCGCGTGTCAAAAGTGCCAACAGTCACAGCGATGGGGCCCCGGGGGTCGTGATCTTCGTAACTGTCGTCGCTTGTGGAGCCTCGTCTTTTTGTTGCGGCTCAGAAATGCCAAAAGTGACGAGGACGGGTGCAGTGGGGTCGCTAACCTGGTATATCCTGGTCCTGGTAATTGTCCTTGATTTTGGAGCCTCGTAACTTCACAAAGGTTGAGCCTCCTGAAAAGATATAATGGCCTCCAAGCGAGACGCAGTAACAAAAACAATGCCGATTGCAGTCTCTCCCACCAGATCAAACATGAAGCCTGGGAGGCTGAACGAATCTGGCAACCTTAGAAATTGCAGCATTCCTGAACTACCATCGACTACCGCATGTCAAAGGTCCTGTGGCCTTGGAATACTGCATTTTACTGCATTTGCAGGTGCTCGCAGTTCCGTTTCTAAGCGTGGCAGCCTTTTTTTGCGCTGTCATATACAGCCTTTGTTGCTGCGTACAAGCGCTAAAATACTAACGAATCCAACATCAAGCTTTCTGAACAATTGACATGCCCTGAATCCTGCGCAGAGAATCTGGCAGATTGAGCTGCCCGGCCCACTAGCCTTGGCGCTGTGAACGCCCGCCAAAGCAGATGCTGGCAGCAGCGGATCAGAGGACACAGAAGACCAATGGGCTTGAAGGAGGGAACGGATCCAGGGAATAGCCTCGGGCCTACGCGGCATAGGCTGGGACATGCAAGGCGCAGAGGGCGATCCAGACAAGAAGTCCACAACACGGGAAGGGTCCTGAGGCTTGGTCTGCTGCAGCACTTGCAACAGAGCAGACCAGAAGGACTATCCCCAACACGCGGAGGCAGAACCAGTAAAGCTGGACAGAAGGGCGCCCCAATACATGCCGGTCTTGGTGCGCTTAATTCTGGAAGCAATTCCCACCGGAGGCAACCCACAGGGCGTCGGACCACCTCAGAGAACCCCAAATCGCGCATTACACGCAGCCCGCAGCAAACTTGTCTGCGACAGAGGTGTCAGCTGCCATGACCCGCCTCTTTAACCAACACACAAAACTAAAGGAGAATGGCAGAGCCTCCCTGCGTTGGGCGAAAAGAAAGGCCACGCGCGCCATCCAGGACAGAGCTTTCCACGGGCCTGTCGCGAGACCCTGGCGGCTGGCGTTTTGCAGAAGCTAGTCCGGCAGAAGGCCAGATGGGGGCGAGGCAGGGGAGGCACCGGACGAAGCGCAAAAGGTGCGCCACTGGCACCAGACAGCCAGATACCCCTGCAAGGTCGATGGGGCGTATTTTTGGACCGCCCTAGACAATAGTTCTGTGGAACGGGCCGAGTTTTGACCTCCACCCAGAGTGCTGATGTCAGTTGCAGATCCAAGACGACCTCCAGGAACTGTTGCGTGCATCCGCGCATAGCAGAGGAAAGAACATATGCCATATTGGGCCGCGAAGCCTTGGGCACCGCAGAGGTCAGGATCCCAACAGACATGGCGCAGATAGGCGGCTGGATCAGAGCAGTCGTAGCTCGTGCACAAGCAGTCCGACCAGAACAAGGAGCAGACAGCAAGTCTCCTCTTGCGAGGCCACCAGGTGGAAGCGGTCTGCTAGACCCACTCGGGCCCTGGCCGTAAAGCCCATCATCTGCTAGTGCTGCAGTCAACCACCACGCCAAAGCTCGAAGCTTCCTAAACCCCCACCGACCCTAGATACATTTGAAATCCTAGACAGCCCCCCTCCCCTTGATCGATGGGGGCGGGTGGGATCCTTCAATATTTCATCGGCTCTTGCTTGAAGGATCTCCTCAAGCAGATCGTTGCGTTCCAGAAGCCGGGCCCGTGTTTTTCATTTTTGGTTTCCCGAATTTTCCGGAATTGACACAGGACATGTGCATGCGGTGGCTCGCTGTCAATTCGTGTTCATGCCAAAAATAATCCAAAAAAACGCGAAAGCAAATGGTCAATCCGCCAAGGATTCTTCGACTCATGGCTTGGATCAACAGAGCGTTATGGTGGGAGCGTGACAGGCTGGACCAGCAACTCCGCAACTTGTATCAACCTGTTACTTGGGGGTTTCAATGTTTGTAGTGGAATGATGTGGAATGTCAACAACGGCGCAAATAATACCCCACGTGGACCAAAGTATGATATCGCTAGCCCAGTGTTTGCAATGGTGTCACTGACAGTCTGTAATCTAAGTTATCTCGTGTGCTGGGGCCTGCGGGTGCCCTGCCATGCAATCCCCTGCCGTACTAATATGTGCAATGATGACCCTTCCCATCTGACATAATTACCCGAATTAGTATTCTTGACCCCGAGCTTGTTGGACCTATGCACCGTCCAGCATTCCAGACCCGCATGTACCGGTTCTGACGCAACGGTGGAAGATCCTGAACTGAGCATGCCCTGCCATGATCCTCTCATTCAAACCTCCATCACAGTACAATTAGAGCATTCCATGAGCCTTTGGGTCTCAAAATGAGATTTGTTGTCTGTTTTGCACGCATGCTGTAAGTCAGCTTTCACAAACATCATCAAATATTCCGATACCTTTGTTCGGCACATCCCTAAACTTCTAGGGGGATGACCTATCAAAGACTGAAACTTAAATTATAATCAGAGAAAGACTGACTAAACAGTTGAAATTCAAAAAATATTTAAAAATTTTCCACCTGCCAAACGTGGACAGTCACAAGGATCGTGGGGGGCGGGGTCGCGATCGTCACGACTGTCGTCGCTTTGAAGCCCTAGGACTTTCTTGAATTTTGAAAAGTGTGAACCGTCACAGGAAACGTGGTGGTCGGGCTTGTACTGGTAATTGTTGTCGCTTTTGGACCCAGGAAGCCCCTTGGAGTTTGAGAGATGTCAACAGTTTGGCAACTCAGCGTGCATGGCTGCACTAACCGACGCTGGAGTCCCCAAAGGCAGCGAAGATGGGTGCCGTAAAGATGGCCGCTGCCGCCGTATGAGGCTGTCGGCCAAGTGCCCTCCGCCTCCACTCAACGACGGTGTGTATGAGGTAAACAACGCCAACACCGACACCGCTGCCGCCTGAGCTTGCCTCGCTACGACCGCATGGCAGACGCCAAGCTGCCGCTCTCGTCGCCAATAGCCAAGGAAGGCTTGGAGCAAGTCCGCGTGGACATAACATGATGTAAGAGCAGCCGGCAGCTGAACATGAGAGGCACCGCCAGCCGCGGCGCATGTTGGTTCGCACATGCACGCATGTGCGATGAAACATTCAACACAAAGACGGTGCTCCTTCCTGGCTGCACCAGTTTTGGCTATGACACCAGGGTCATGCACACCATCGCACTTTGCGCTCAAGACTCTACAGACCTGATGCAGGGCCCATGATATTGCCTGCCTCCTGTCCAACGTCAAGGAAATGTCCCTCACGCATCGAATTGAGAACGTTGTCCCACAAATGGTAGTGGTCGATGCAAACCTTGCAAGCTGGAAGCAACATGCCAGAGCCGACTCCGATTCAGGCTGATTCAGGGCAAGGCACCATCTCCGCAAAGACGACCCCTAGCTGCAGAGTCATCAGCGAGAACGTCTTCACTCGAAATTTCCTGAGGAACGAGACAGGTCGCCCTTCAGCCTGATTCCTAATTCAACAATGCAACCCTACCCTGATCTACCCTCAGGTGTAAAAGGACTTGGGCCCCCGGGAAAAGTCCATGAATGCACACTGCAAATTCCGATGTTACCAAGCTGCGTGCGCATGTACTCTGGCATGCAGCCGGGCTTACTTGGAAACCGCCACAGAGACCTGCTCGGTTGCTGCAGGATATAGCAGTCTGGGATATCATTCTGCATGAGCTAGCACGCCTGTTGCTTCTTTGGATGGTTTGAAGTCAAGACATGCTTCCAGGCTGCAGAAAACGTGAAGCCCCCGGACGTGCGTGTCATGTTTCAAATCCTAAAGCCAATCCAAGGCCTGTCACCCTCGGACCAGGCATCCTTCATCCTTGGCTCAAGGCCGCAAGGCTCCACACAGCAACCGTTTCTACTCTTCGTGCAGCGCGGCCAGCCGCTTGAGGTGCTGGGCCTGAGCATCATCTCTTTTGCAAACACTGCTGTTTGAACCCTGGGGTTCGCGGCGTCTCGGGAAGCTGAAATCGAACCTGCTTTGCTTTCATGCGAGCCGTGCATCTCGGTTTTTGCAGCCTGCTCTCGAGGCCCTTTTGCACACGCAAGCGCGCTCATCGTGAGATCGTCCTCTCTCTATGCCAGCGTCTTCTGTTCTGGCTATAATAAACAAGGGTCAACTGTGCAGCATGTGTAGCTGAAAACTTCTGAAAATCCTGAAAATTGCTGAAGGCAGCTGATTGCTGTCCAACACTTGGCAACCTTGGAGTGAATAGTCTGCTTGCATGTGCCCCAAGTGTAGGACATGGAAAGAGTCTGACGGTTGTCAGGCAGGTGCAAACTGAAAGCATAAAAAAGTCACGCACACGATGCAGCAACCCAACTCTGCACCCCTACCTCTTACGGTATTTCTTCAGGCTGTCTGCCTGGCGAATTACGAGCGACTCATCCTTCGCCAACTGTACAGCAGTTGGCCAGGTGTGGTCCAGGCCATCCAAAGGGTCGGTACGGCCTGTATCCGAGAAAGCCTGCACCAGAGTCTGACATGAAAAATGCATACTGATATGCTACAGCTTCGTTTTTTCGAGGTAAATGACATTCAACGACACAAAATGGAGCTCTTCAAGAACAGGATTCCTCGCGCAGCTCTCGAGGGAGGCTTGGGATCCGCTCGCTGCGGAAGCTCCACTCCGAGCGCTGGGGCAGCCGGGAATGCAGCTTCCCCTCAAAGCGTTGCGCCACGAGGTCTGCGAGGTCGCTGGCGCTCTTGAACGGATGAAGGATATTGCATGCCCGCAGCTGGCGCACGGCTGAAACACCGCTGACATTCAGGAAGACGAAGGCATCTGAGGCATAGCCAAGGCTGCATTGAGCGTCATAAATACAGCTAGGTTGTTGGTTGTCAAGCGTGCTCAAAGGCCAAGCACCCTGCCAGTGGAAGCACGGCACCAACCCCTTGTAGCCAGCAAACCGTCCCGGTGAAAGTGCCTGGAAAGCCTCCACCAGCTCACCTTCTACCTTTCTCTTGTCCCAGCCACCGTTAAATGAGCTCCGCACCGTCTTGGACCACTTGACCGTCGCCGTCAAATTCCAGACACTTGATCGTCCGTTAAACCGTAGTCCTCGCCCCACGGAATGGTTTGACGGCTCCAGTCGTTCAGCCACCTCCAGAAGATTGTCACCTTTGTCCCCGTAGAAACATGCGTCACTTCGGCTGGAGTTCATGTTGTCTTCGCCACCAAACTCTACCACACAAGTCATGGCACTTGCGCAAAGGGCAGGTGCTAAGCATCGAATCACTGGGCAGGTGAAGGGCAAAGCTGACTCCAACAGCTGTTTGAAACTCGCTTTTCGGGCACCCCTAGGATCCAAGTCAAATCCCATGATAACATGATCATAGAAGGTTGATGAGTCTGGAACCTGATGTGCAGTATACCATTCTCCCTGCCTCGATCCCTTCACAAATTCACTGTACAGGCTCCATTTTTTGGTGATCTCGTCATACCACATCTGAGTCAGCTGGAGGTTAGAATGAGAAACTACCGAGATCCCGCTGTCCTTCCCCAGTAGCTCTTGCTCAAAGTCTAAAAGCAGCTGGAACATCCCTCCCTTGTTCGCAGAAAAAGAAGGAGGCGAGCCGTCGCCATCAGTGCCCTTCTCGTTCTCCGTCACTCTGCCGTGCTTTAGCCAAGGATGCAAGTATCTTTCAGCAAATGCTACTTCCAAGGCAGCTAGCCTGTCATTCTCGTGGCTGTCTCCTGATGTCGCCCAGAACTGGCTGCTGGTAAATTCGCAAATGGCATGCGGCGTGTAGATGCTCCGGGCTGGGTCAAACATGGCCGGGAACAGTGCAATTTCAACAGCGATGGCCTTGTTTGCCAGCCTCTCTTTCAGCTCACGCACAAAGAACAATGAAGACAGGGTCCGCCCGAGTACAGCTATGCGCTGCAGCGAAACATCATGCGCAGATTGAGCTGTGGATGAGTCTCTGACCCTGCGTGGAGGCGCAAAGTCTTTGTCCTGTGCGCCTCTACTCATCCATCTTCGCTTTTCTCGTTGCTCGAATTGAGCTGCCATTGGCCTGACCCTACTCGCGAGCAGTCTATGCGCACGGTGCATTTGAGTCTGAAACAAGTTCCGGAATCGGCACATACAAGTGGGGTGCCATGCACTGGGTCAGCTACTGCCAGCTGTAATACCTGTGCCTCTGGTAAGCCGGATTCAGAATCTGATGGAGATGTCCTTGCTTGGTCACGAGTACAGTAGACAGAGGTGCATGTTGGTGAGCGTAGTGGCTGTTGTATGTTTTTGTGCTCCTGCCGAGAGGTTCTGTAGAGGCATGTGGCACTACCGCAACCTGCCAGCAAGACGTAAGTCACCAAAGAACCTGCACGTAGTGTCCAGAGCCTGTCCAAACACTGCCGCCATTGAAGTGACCTTGAAAAAAAACTCCATGTGTCAAAGTTCGCGGTATGCATTAACTCCATCACCACCTTGGTGCCTCAGGGGCTGACACAATTTTTAGACAGAGGTCGCCATCTTTCCCTGTCCTAAGCCACTTGAGAGCGTCGCCGTCGTGAGGCTCCAACCATGCTGCAGCTGAATTGACTTGATGCGTCCCAGCGGGCAATGGCACTCACATAACCATTCTGAGACGCCTTTCATGCTCGGCCATGCTCAGCCAGTCTCAGCTGTCCCGCAAAGTGCGAATTTTAATGAATTGGCACATGGGCAGAAGCCGCGAGAAACAAACAACTAGGCTGCACCGCCGAATGGCACGGCGAATTCTATTGCTAAACAATTGGAATTGCAGCAGAAAGAGATACGTCTCATACATCAGCTGCTGCTAGCGTGAACAAGATCCCAGAAACAATGCTACAGCCACTTCTCAGCGAAAGAAGACTGAGTCTCTCATGCTCCACCAACATATGGGGCACGAGCCCGGTGCCACCTTGGCTTCAGGCACTTTTTGCTGAACATGAAGTTGTACACAAGTGTCGCTGTCACTGGAAAGAATGAAGTGCTTCCTCTTCTCAGCCCGCACGTGAGTACTTTCTGATCTCACACAGCGCACCACTCCAAATCACACGTGGCTGACTTTGATCAACAGCATTGGTTAGTCTTGGGGAAGGGGTGAGCATGCAAACTCGTCGTAGACTCTTCTCAGGCAAATGGGCTTTGTAGGATATCACTTTGCATAAATGGCAGGTGAAGTGAGCATCATGTGCTGGGAAGACATGCTGTAAGAAAAGTGTTTCCGTATCTGAATCGACATTGTTTGCCTCTGCAAGCAAAACGTATCCTGACTAAATGGTCATGACAGGTCATGACTGCGAACTGAGGGCACAACCACTGGATCTTCGCCATATCCTAGCAGGATTTTCGATAAAAGCACTGCTAGTAAGTGTTGGTTGCATCTGAAGGAAACATGGCTATGAGTCTTGAAGATGCCCTGCAATCTAGCTTTCGGTTCGCTCGCCTTCTCGGGGTCCAAGTGGTCTAGCACCTGCGAAGAAAAAAATGGGCTGTCGCAAAGGCATGTCCCTCCGCACGCCTTGCGCATATCATACGCAGTCTTCTCGTCAATCATCTCTGCCAAGACTGTCAGCAAACGCTGGATGGCCACATCCTGTCAAATTCTTGCTCCATGGCGGCAGCTCCAAGTAGCCTTGCTGATTATTGATTAGTTTGCCGATTTCGGGGGCTCTGGCGGGTTCGCCCTTGTTTCCGGATAATCTGATGGGTCAATCGGTGGTGGTGCACCCTCACTCCGTGGAAGCGAATCCACAAACAGCACACTGGAGTTCCATTCAAGAAACCGATCACCACGGCAAGTAGCATTTAAATTCACGATTACACACACCCCGTCGACCCGAAAACTTCCACAATCCTCTGGAGCTACGGCATGGCCACATCCTGGATAGCTGGGCGCTCCTCCGTGCGCTTCACACATGCACGCAAGCAATGTCGCACGTCCGCCTCGGCAGCTGAAAACAACTCTGCACATTGCGACTCTCGCAGGAGGGGCTATCAAAATATCAAGGTCGACGATGCTGGAACGACCCGTTGTGGCTCTTGCCAGGTGTGCCACAACACGATCAACAATGCGCTCCTGGCAAAGACTGTATGGACTGTATGTTGCTTTCAAAATACAGATCGATGGCACGGCACCTCGCTTAAGCACGCAGTTCCAACCGATTATAAAGTTACACAGTAGCATGCAATTGCTGGGAGGCGCCTTTTTCTTCGCAAGCAGTGCCAACTGGTCTCGCGCGCGCGCGCGTGTGTGTGTGTGTGTGTGTGCGGGTGTGTATGTGTGTGTTGCTTTCGCCAAGTTCTGTAACCCCTGAGCCCTTGCTCATTCGTGCAATCTCCGACTCTTGGAAGAAGACTGCACTCGTCTTGCATCCAACGCTGTAGCTGTTAGAGTCTCCATGAGTCTCCTGCAAAACAAACAAGTCGCCCACGACGTCTCGAAATTCTGCCGGCATCCTGCCTGCCACAGCATTGATTTCCACGTTGGTGCATCTACGCTGCGGCGGCAGCTGCCGGCAGCACTGACATGTCCTGACTGAGCAAGAGTAGCTTTCAATCTTTCTGCGCCTTCTGCGTGTTTGCAGAAATGCCTGCCTGGGGAAAGCCATCGCCCAGAACGCAAGCAAACGGTCCTGGTGCGGCAACTTTGGTGCGGAATGACACGTCTGGATGCACTTGATGCGTACCATTGTTGCCATCATGCGGCCTTCGAAGCAGAATAAGACCAAGAGAGAAGCCTGCATTGGCAGGGGCTGCTCTGCAAAGCAAACCTCTCGGTCGGATACTGAGCTGGCCACTAGCAGGGAGAGCACAAACGTCATCAGCATGTACCCGCAACAGACGAATACCTTTGCAAAGGACTGGCTCGCAAAATCGTGTCCCTAAACCCTAAACCCTAAACCCGAAACCCTAAACGATTTCTAATGTCGTAGCGTTTACACGAAAGCTTACGAAAGAGAAGGTTGGGGCAGAGCAGGTAGGTTCGCGAGACTTTGTGAGCAAATGAATATCAGTTGCGCCAGGATAACATCTGTCTTCCCTGAACCTAGCGGACGGAGGTGCGGTCAGAGGTCGCAAAACTCTAGTACAAGCCTGGCGGGCATCTCACCGCCAAAGGACAGCATCAATCACGTCTATTTAGCTCCGGGGAGCCCGGCCCAATCGGGCCAGTTTCCGGGGTCCCTACTCATGCACCGGCAGATACCGTCAGGACAGACAAGCAAAGTTTGGCTTCAAAGCTCAGAAGGAGCTTTCCTAACAACACCTTCTGTAGACATGAGTGTGCGTTGACGCGGAGAGTACAATGCATGCTAGCAAGCCGGCCTTGCTTGCATGTGGAACTCACAAGTCAAGGTGCGTTGCGTATAGAGTGACCGAGTCTTCCAGGTACCCTTTCACATCACAACCGTAAGAGTGATGATGGTACTGCGGCAATTCTGTTTACTGACAAGTGAGCACGGGAAGAACTGAGGTGCAACGGGGAAAAGCTCCTTTGTGCACACAAAGCAATGAGGACAAAGTCCCCGCGTTCCAGTTGACCTTGCGCAACACACCGAGGCATGCATCCGGAAACAATCTCAGGCAAGTGGTGTACCCAGCAACAGGCCAACGATGCGCCGGCAAGTATTAAGCTGCATCTGTTATCGCTGCAAGAGGCACCGAAGTCCAAGAAAAACGTCTGGTCACTGCCCAACATACGTTCCAGTCGACCACTGAGGCTTTTCGGTCTTTGATATTCGGAGCACTCTGGACACAAGGCAACAGTAGTCGACAGCCTTGCGATACGGGCCAAGTGAACTCCCTTGGCTTAACCCTTGCTTTCCTGAAGTGCAGTTCCACTTCAGGCGACAGCCCCAACGTGCTTGACTGCAGAACTGCAGAACTTTCCTGCCGAATTACCATTGTTACCGCCAGCATGGTGGATGTCATATAGGGGCTAACACGCGTGCGCGGCCACGCGCGGAGACCCAAAAAGACCACAAACCAAGGCTCAGCTCACCCTTCTCTGCCAAATATTTCCTTTGCATAATCGCACCCTGGCTCGTTCGGCGTTTTGGCACGTTTGTCCGGGTATCGCCCGCATGCGCAACACCAAGCGTCTGACCCGACCCGAACCCCCTGGCCTGCAAATGTTGCAGGAGTCCAACAGGAACGGGACACACGCACCGATCTTCGACACTGATGGCAAGTAGCAAGTCCATCTTAGACTCCTGCATGTTGAAGCATGTGTGACATCGAACGTCAAGCGAGGTGCCGACAGTTCAACTGGTTCATCGTGTAAATATGCCCCCACCAAATGGAGTACGAAGAGATTCCTGAGAACGTAGCGTGGTTGCAACAAGTTGCAAAACAAGCTCTTCACAGCTGAGAATCCTGCGACAAACACAAACCAGGACTTATCCTTGAGAAGAAGCGGAGGAGGGACCAATGCTCCTGCAAGGCAAAACACAAATGGATACTCCTCTGAGGACAAACGGAGGGAAGCCTGACGCTGTGAATGCATCAGCCAACCCTGCTTCAAGTGGACTACGAATCCAAACCTCAGCGCTCTACAAACGTTTTAAGGCTTTTCTTATTAGATTGGGCGGGCTAAGCATCAGGCACAAAGCAAAGCTCGTACAGGTGACAGGGGATCACCTCAGCCGTATACGAGCTGCGGGTATGCGCGCATTGAAAAACCCTACAACGGATCATCACCAAGGTTGCTTCAGTCAAGCTACATACTCCTGAGTGGGCGGATGAAGTGCCTTGAAGAAGCTGGCCGCATCATTAAGGCACGGAAATGGCCATTCAAACTGGCAGCTGGTCAGCGCGTCCTTGCACTGCCAGAAGCTTCGCTCTTCTCTGCACTGACCGTTCAGGTGAGGCGTCCGTTCACCGTGCACACTCTCTCTAGCAAGCATGCTCGGATGCGGCCTGGAAGCCAGTTGCAATGATGCCTCAAGAAAGGCTCCCGGATCTCTTTACAATGAGGAAACCATGAAGCTGCACCAACTTTCCATGCTGAAAGTGCCAGGATGCAGAAGCACGCTGCCAGGCTGGCGGCCACGCGCAAGGCCACAGAAGTTGCTGCTCGGGAGAAAAGTGGGGGCTCGCTGGGACCCAGCCTGCAAACTGATTGGATGATGCAGCATCTGGAACTTTGGCTTGGGCTCCTTCGCGTTCAGACAAGTTGCCAAGAGGATATGGCCAGTGTGGCAAGTGCTGCGGGCCTTCACCAGCAAGTCAAAAAATCTCCAATGAAAAACTGCAAGCTTCAAGGTACTGAGACCCTCGCAGCAGACCGCAGAAATGGTGACCAGCTCCATTAAACGTGGTCTGGGTCACAGGACAAGTAGCTAAGAGTAGCTTACGGTAGCTAACGTTGCACAGAAAACTGGCTGAATTTCAAGCGAATCAGTAGCTTTTGGAGATGCATCTTCTTTTGCATCGCAAAATGGGTTGCGCGGTGCCGTTCCGAAGGCTGCGTTGGCCGTTGGCTCGGTCGTTGGCTTGGCAGATAGCCTGTCGTTGGCTCACAGAGAAAGCCTGGAAAGGAAGAGTGTCCTCCTCAGTTGTGGCCTCTTCTTATCCTTCTTTGCGCCTTTACGTCTGCGGCCGCATCGCATGCCCGCAGTGTCCACAACATCCAACGGCCGCCGCAGTCTGACTAGCTAACAAACACCCAAACCAGGCGTCCCACACAGCATGCGAAAGCATCTCAAGGAACGAATTGATTTTGAAACTCAAGCGTCCAGCGCCAGAGGCTTCGATGTAAAAATGACGGAAATCCTGTCGCAGTTCTTCTTTTCTACTCGCAAGGGGTGAATCGCTCTGCAATCACGCACAGCACACATGTGACATGGAGGATGCAGGACCAGTTGCAGCAGTAACCTGCGACAAATTCATGCAAATTTCACGTACGTACGCTACCGCTAACTACTTAACCCTCCAACCAGCTGCGCAGCAAATCTCAATGTGACCGAGGGCCAAGCCATGGGCACTGCGTTGTAGCTGAGAAGCACTGATGGCACCTCGAAGTCACGGCTATATCATGTGCAAAATGTGCAGGAAAACAGATTAGCTGCGTAAGCTCAGCACCCACAGCAAATGTGCTGCTGCTGCAGCACGACCCCGACCTCCACCGGCCGCGGCCACCCACAATTGGTTGATAGACTACCAAGTGTCATATAGTGTCATCTTGAGTAGCAGAGAGAAACAGAGAGTGACAGAGGATCCAAGCTCGTCACCCAGCGCGGAGAGCAAGCCGAACACGACGATGTCCACGTGGAACAAACCTTATCCAGCAAGTTTCATAGTACCAAGTTTGCCGAAGCTCGTGCAACTGCCTTGCTTTTAGTCTGCCAGGGGCGATTCACTCAAAGGCTATTTGCCGTCTGCATGGGAGATGCCAGGGACCGGTCTTTGACCGGAAGTGAAGCTTTCAAACGAGGATTTGACCGTCTTGATCAATCCTAAGCGCTCGCCAGCAAGATCAAGCCCGCACAGCTGAGGCTAGCTACAATTCTTGTCAGATCAAGTCCGCACTATGGCGGGACTTATCCAATTAGAGCCATCACTCGTCTTGCAACAGACGGGGTACGCGCGTAAAGCGCTGAACCCCACTCGAACCTATGCCCAAAAAAACATATTGATACACATTGCCTGTGAAGGCTGGCTCCCACATGCTGAGGTGAGAACTGCCCCTTGAACTCTTCGCAGGAGCCAAGCCCTCACACAGGTCTGTTCGCCTCTTCTGAAAGCTGCAGATTGGTGGCGCCTGCAAAGCCTCCTCGACACGTCCAGGCAGGCTCTGCATGGAACTTGTGGCCTGGTCAAACCGGCTGGACTGGTTTTGAGAAAGCCATGGGTAACAAGGCTCCGCACGCTCGGCACTCCGGAGCCGCCTGCAGAAATGAATCCGAAGAATGGTTTAACAACAACGCATACTGAGCGCTGTGACCTGCCCTCGTCTCAGCGAACTTCAACATTGCTAAAGCGCGGTTGTAACCTCGTGTGACTCTCTGACTTCTCCAAAATTGCTGAGAGCAGGATTCAAGATGATTCAAGCCAAGGCGCTGAACTCGTGGGAGGTCTTCTCCTCCCGGGCCTGCGCCAGCACGAAGGTAAGACAGGAAGAAAAGAGAGAAGGTTGCAAAAGTTGAATCCTGGGGGCTGCCAGCTGGGCCAGAGTTTGATCGACGGAACTCCTGCAGCAGGAAAGGAAGAAGATACTCCCTGCCCTCAATGCGTCCTCCCTTCCCTCAGCGGGGCCGTACGTAAACCAAGGCTCTGTGAAAGCTTTCGTAACAGCATGTTCAACATGTTGACCTCCGCATTAATGTAAATGGGGCTAGCTGGAAACCTGAAGGCTGATTGAATCTCCTTGGTGACTTCTTCCAAGCTGTTCGACAGGCTGCCAGCGGAACTTCCTGACAACTTGCGGACTGCTTTAAACAGATCTGAACAGGTGCGGCCTCCAGGCATTGATGTTCGGGCCGCCCGCGCCTATACAAAAGGCACAAAAGAGATTGTGTCTATACTGAAGACAGAGACATGTCAAAGTAACATGTGGATCTGACAAAGCCTTGGCAGTCGGTCGCCTTTGCGCTGCCCGCACCGGTGCGCTTGGTGGATCCAGGTGCTTGGATCCGCGCAGCTCCTGAAACCAAAGCCCTGCAGGCCCTGCAGCTGAACTCCAAAAACCTGGCAGGAGAGATGACAGCCTGCGCGGACTGTCGTGGAGTGCCGGGCTGAGATCCAGCCTGAAAATGAAACCATTGCTTAACGGAAAAGCACGCTGCATGCGGTCTCCTTCTCCTTCAAGGAGGTGCTTGGAGAAGCCGCCGCCTTTGCTGCTTCCAGACACATGCTTTCTAGTGAAACGAAGATGGAACCTGAAAACAAGGGAAGCGGCCACCATGAAAGTGATTAGTGATTAGTGGAAGAGACAAACAAAGTACAAGTGACAATACTTCTGAGGCAGCGTCCTTCGTGGAGGAAGGACGCGGTGAAGGTGACGACCCTCGCGGAGTCCCAGGCTGGGATCCACCCTGTGAAGAGAAAGCTGCTTGCCCAATTTATGCCGCATAATTATCAGTAAAGCACCACGGCATATGCAATAAACACAAAATCATGAGCCCTAAAACGTACGACTGAAAGCTTAAAATCCAACAACCCCAACCCTGAAACCCGATCCTCGAATCCTGAACAACCTTGAAACGCTGAACTTGAAATCCTAAAACCAAAATCATGACGCTGAGACCTAAAATCATAAACCTACACCCTAACCCGCCTAACCCTGAAGTAGAACCAAAAACCTGACCCTAAGCCCGAACCTTGAAACTCAAAAACCCAGAAACCTAAACCCTAAAACTCTAAACCTCAAAACCTGACCCTGAAACCTGCCATATAAACCTAAACCCCTACAAACCCAAATCCTGGAATCTTAAAACTCCAAAACCCTTCACCCTTAATTAAGCACGGTCCTCCACATCCAGCAACTTCCGGCTACGAGATATGCTGCGGTCATCCTGATGCAACCACAGAACAGGAAGAAGGGAGTCTGATTTTTGCTCTTCACGGCCTCCCGGTCTTTGTGCACACGTGAGGCACGAGCAGCAATTGTCTCGGCTACCTCGGCACGCCGCCGTGCACTTTGCAGCTCCTGCCTGTCAAGGAGTTTCAAACGAAATGCTGGAACGGGTCACTAGCTATTGCGTCAAAATCTACTCCCCCTCCTTGCTTTGGATGCTGTCTCTTCTGCTTTTTTGAAGGAGGCCTTGCCAGCATCCATCACGAGAAGCGGAGTGACCAGACTACACTCATGGCCTTCAGCTCTTCGACTTCGCTGCGTGATTTTCGCGCGAGCTGCTCTGCAGATTCAGCTCCTGCGTCAGCAAATCACAGGTGATTGTTCGGCTTGGCAGTGAGCAAGAGCCAAGGCTCGCGCGAAGTGTCAGCTCTGCTATCTGCTTGATTAGGCGTCCATTCTGAGCCTCGCGCAACGCTGGAGCTGCTGAAGCTGCTGAAGCTGGACGAGGGATTTAGAGATTCGTGATGATTTGCCTTAGGCAGAGCCCTCCTCTCCCAAGCCTCGGCCAGCTCGGCTTTACGTCGGCTTTCCTCCACGCGTTGCGCGGCATCTGCCAGACAGCGTTCAAGCTGCGCCTGGGCCTCATGCAACGCTTCATTGCCCGCAGAAAGCCCTTTGAAAGACTGCAAACTTCAACTTCGACCACTCTATATTTGTGCCTTTTGCAGGGATTGCCGTGCAGACTGTGCTCGCTGGCGCCAAAGAACCGGTGTATCCACCCTGTCAACGTTGCATGAGTTCTTGGATTCTATGCCAATGATCTCTCAAACTGCTGTCCATTCTGCCGATGAGCCCAGGCTCTTCGTCCAGATCCCAGTTGTCACTTGTCTGACACAGCCTCGTGTTCAGAGAGTCACGGTGCATCGCGTGCTAAATCGAGATGTGCCAGCCCTGGTACCCTCTCAAGGTCTTCATCTTCTTCGCTGCGCAGCTTGAGCATCTTGAGACAAGCGCCCTCGCAAGCTTTTGCGCGGAGCCACACAACAGATGCTTTTTTTGCATGCTGCATACTGCAGGCCTCACAGGAACCAGCAATGCAGGAACGCTGCCAACTCTGGACAGCCTCTCGTTCACTTATTGCACGCGTGCATTGCCAGGCGGCCGAGCCTGTGCCAAAACCCAACCATTCTGACCCTAAAACTCTTTCAACTTCGAACCTGTACATTGTGCATCATTGTGCAAGCTTCACGGCTTCCTGCTTCTCAGACTTAAGTCTACAAGCGTCGCCTTGCTTTCAGAACCTTCAAGTCTACCATGGCTTTAAAGCTGACTTGATCAGCAACGCCTTCGCAATTGAAAGATTTGCACCTGTGCCCACCTTAAAGTCCAAACGCGTGTAGCAGACGGCCCGGGCCGGCAAAATCTGCTTTTTGAGTCTCAGTCCTCCATGCACAGCCTTTGCCGTGCCACGCTCGCTTTACAGTTGGCCATGCTGCAAACTGAAGCTGCTATTTCCTGCTGAAGAATTTACGCTTCTCCCACTTCCTCCTTGAGGTCTTCTAGGTTGTCCAACGTCCTTTCCACTACTTGTGTGGTTGTCTGGACTCATCCAAGAGTCTCCTGCGGCTTTTCATCAGCAATATTCAGCAAGTAGATTGAAAGTCACAGAGCTTAACGTTCGCCATCAGTTGTAAGTCGCGAAGTGGATGTCAGAGTAGTTTTCGGTAGATCTCGTGCGATGGGGCCACAACATGGATGAACCGGCGGCAGTCTGATCGAGGTCCCATGCGCGCGCCTCCCATGGTCAATAAGGATGTTGCCGACGGGCCCACGCCATTTGCTTCAGCCGGGTGACCATGACACTTTGGTTCTTGGGCTGGTCAGTGGTGCAAGCCACGCTTTGATCAGGACAAGAGGTGCAAAGAGTCGCGGATGCAACTGGCATGTTTTGGAGCTTGGCGCATTGCGATTGAGTATTGAACTCAGTCCGCAAACAACTTTGCTGTCGCCTGTGGTTGGGAAAAGGCCCACAACGTAGGCCTGGAGATACTTGCACGGCCGGTGCTTGGTGGCAATGCCCATTTAAACACCCAGAGTGCTTGTTACCTTCTGGTCCTGGCTTTGTCTTGCCACTGCGTTTGGTATTATCTTGCGGGTCGTTCCTTGCAGACTTTGAGAAACTGGTTGAAAAACCATGGCTGGACTAAAGCCACATCTTGATGCTGGCAGACTGTCTCCTCTACGAATTTGCATTGCTCATTGGATACAGAGCTTCTCAATTGCGCCAGGCTTGGCGCTGGCTTTGTTTGAAACGGTTCTTCGTGGCCACCAACCATGCATCAAAGCTGTTCTACTGTGTTGAATGCTCGGGCTTGGGTGGGGGAGGGGGNNGGGGGGTGGGGGGGAGGGGGGGGTTCCGGTGCGGTTCTCGGCATGGGGCCCACAGGATCATTCGCTTGCCCTGATACAGCCTGCATCTGGCAAGCTAAACGGGACCAACATTCTTGGTGCAGTCTTTTCCATCTCTGGTTGCTGTTTGTCTCACAGGTGATTTGGTAAGGGCGGTTTGTTTCAGGGGATAACTGCATCAGATGGTGCCCAGGATGACGGGGCCGATTTTTCATCTGGTCGATGAGGAGTCAATGGACCTAAGCGGCGAGATGAAACAAGTCAGCTCAGTCTGACGCCTGAGTCGCAACAATCCGCCAAGGCCGGAGTCCATGGGCGTTTTGATCTAAGGACCCCATACCCAGGACAAGTTTCCCACCCCCCTATAACCCCCTTGCCAGGACGTACCACCCAAAAGTATGAGATTTTTCTCCGGGTTTCTTGTCATTTTGGAAGTTTGACCTGTGGGTCCGGGTTGATTGCCGGTCACCTCGCAGGTTCCCCAGGCCTTGCTGGTCCCACCACTGCGATTTGACGTTTTTTCATTCCAACCAGGCTTCCAAGCGCTAGTGATGAAATTACTGCCTTCGACTGAACTCAGCTCCATTTGTCTTGAGATCATGTGTCTACTGTTCCCTCAAATCTCGAGCAGTTCGACAGTCAACATCCACGTTGCAAGCATCCTGACCAGGCATCCACAGCTGCCTTGAAAAACACTGGAAGTTTTTGAAGAACTTCCAGGTTTCGGGCATCCTTGGAATGAGCCTGCCCAGGTCAATCAGCAGGAAAATCTTGCGAATGGAGCTCATCTCAACGCCTACCCAGGGGCCCACACCTGTTAACAGCTTGGGGCCGTTACATTCCACCTGGCATAGAATCATTTTGCGCCTCGCACGCATTGCACCCAGACAGCTGCTACAGCTGCCCGGATTGCCCAGGCAGGCTGCCAAGCGGGTGCGCAAGCCGCAGAGGAGCTGCGTCGGCCTTTTTTGAGAGCCAAAAAATTATCATGAAATCCAACATCTTCCAACTTCAATAATTCAAACACTTCACCGCTTGTCACCTCCGGCACCACTTTGACCCCCACTGACAACGCTGAGCTTCCTGGGTCCAATCACAGTGATGACTTTGAGATCTCAGCGAACTGCAAACGAGGCGCCTGTCTCCTACCACGAAGAGGCGCCCGGAGATCTGGCTCCACGCTCAGGAGTTTGGCGCCTCTATCTGCCGCCGAACATCCAAGTTGCATACCGTGAGACTGCCTCCAGAGTCTGAGTCTGGGCTTCGCCACAAAGTGCGCAAGGTCAGCGCTGCCAACCTAGGCCGCCCCGAAACCCAAAGCGAACCAGAAGCCCAGAGGACATTGAGTTGCATGTGCCTGACAGTGCCTGAGGTGCCCACAGAACTACTGATGCGCCAGTGAGGGCAAAGGCGAGGGTTCGCGAGGTCCTTGTGCGGGGTTGTTGAAAATGTGTATGCTTGCAGCTTGATGAGAACGCTTTCCAGTCATGCCATCCGCGGCACCTCCAAGAAGAGCAGGCAGATACGCTTGTAAGAAAACATGAACATAGGCGAAACATGGCAAAACCATCCAAAGCCAGCAATCCTTCTGAAGCTGCCTGGTACATCCTGGTACCACACGATGGGTTGTCGCCACTTTTGAATGACTACTCTTGATCATTTCCCTCGAACTAACCACTGGCAAATACGCTCTACAACTCACGGCCAACTATGCGCTGAGATTGACGGCGTTCCCAACTCCCTCAACCAACAGCGAAGGACAGTCGTTTAACGAAGCAAAAATGCTCAAGACCGCTGACGCAAGCAGTTCAAGCAGGCCCTTGCTATCCCTTTTCCATCCCCTCGTCATGGTAATATTTCAGAGGTTGACAGCTTGGCTTGAATATGATTCGGGCTTTCTTTCAAGCTGTCAGGTGCAGGCGTTGAGTCTTCTCCAAAGACGGGGTTCTCGAAGCTTGAGGCCCGAGCTGTGGCGAGTGCCACTTGGGGCTGCGGAGTGCTGATTCCTGGCCCTGCAAGCACCGTGCCAGCTGGGCACGAGCCTGGAGCGCAATGAGCGCACTTCAGCCCAAAAAAGACAACAGAAATAATCCATTTCACCGTGCCTCATCTCGCTCCTGGCGCAGGTTCGCTGGAGCATCTGCATTTGCGGGGTCCTGCTCCCGCAGCGCAGTCGAATGTGCAAACGACGGTGAGCAAATGTGATCAGCATTTCTGCGGTCCAGACCGCCCCATCCCACAGCCCAATCAGGCGGCTTTGCCAAAGCGGGCACAAGCAGGAAAAGCGCCCGCATGGCTTGCCATGAAGCTTTACACAAAGCCTTTTGCACATAAATGCTTTTTCCAGTGGCTAAGGCCCTCAGGCTGATAGTGTGGTCGAACCACGGGGCGCATACGCGGAAAAGTCATGCAAAGTCATGCTGCGGAGCTAGTTGGACCAGTGAAAGCCTTCGGCTGCTTGGTTGCATCAGTCATAGCAGCCAGCTCAGGTGGAAAGAAAGCTGGTAGCTTCTTGAACTCAGGCAAAGGCTCTCAAAGATGTCTGCATTCATGCAGGGTGACGGCCTAGGAAGAGCAAACACGAAGCAAAGGCAAAGCCCTCTTTAAAAACATCGGCTCTCGTGGCTCTTCGGTTGTGGGCCAGGTGCGCTCCGAACAGGAGGCCGTGAAGGAGCAAACCCGTCGAAAGGAGCTGGCCGGGATGCTCCTCGGAAGAACGCCCAGGAATCATGATGTATCGCAAGGCTTCCAGCAATACTGCACGCAGGAAGTGTTGCTGGGTCACCCACACATTGTTCTCGGCTCACAGAGTAGTAGTGGAACAGCCTTACTTGAGAGCTCACCAAGGCTAGAAAGCCGTTCCTCTGTCATGGCTTGCAATGGCATAATGGGCTTCAGCTTCTCGTGATACGTGTAGTCACGTGGGCAGTTGCATTTGCATAACATTAGGATCATTTGAGCACGAGATGCCAAGGGCAAGCCTAAGCGCAGCACGGCTGAGACTTCAGGATATTGTTCATGGGAACATGCAAAAAGGGCGCCTGCACAAAAACCTCAGCAAAGCTCTCAGTCTTGAGGCACAGGGTGAAAAATATCGCTGGGCCAAAGGACGAAGCTCCAGAATGCTACAACAGGGGAGATGATGAGCCATCCTGAGCCGCAAAGATGACAAAGTGCTCTTGGCATAGGCTGAATTAAATCAGCCGGGTCTCTTTTCAATGCGTGGTACAACATGCCTTTGGTCCAGCCAAAGATCGATGTTGCCTGTGCCAAGACGTGTACACCATCACGCCAGCAGGATTCATCGATGTCTACAACGCCTGTTTTAGCGACCGGCGGCTGATGCTAAGATGTACCATGAGCACCACGAAGCCCACATTCACCCGGTTCAGGCCACCTAGCATGCAGGAAAAGTTCCTGAAATGTCAAAGTACTAGCCGCATCAGGTACTAATGAGGAAAGCAGTAGCATGTGTCAGCATGCAACTCTCCTCACTCAAGCCCCTTGTCTTGGCAATGCAGGCTGGCACGTATGACTCTTGTACTAGTAGCCTCTGAGCAAGCATGCATCCAGGTTGCTTGCACGGCTCTGTTCCGCTTCTATCTTCTTATGCATGCCTGGTGCACTTTTGACATCAGCTCAATTGCTTATTGCTTGGACAAGCGAAGACTTCTTTATGCTTGCTGAAACTTTGGAAATTTTGGGCAAGGTCCCGTTAATGCTTGTGCGGATTTTCATGCTGCTTCTTGTTCCTCTTTTTTGTGGCTGGGGATGTGCTGAAAGGCCACACCAAACACTTGACTAGGAGAACAGCCTCCCTTTCTCAGCTCATGTTATCCGTTGCCGAATATCAACTATGAGCAAGTTAAAACCCATGAGTCGAGTGCCATTCCCGACTCAACCTTCCGCCTCGGGTACGTCCTTCACAAATCTCTCCGAATCAACTGCATCAAGCCGCTGCGCAGAAGGAATAGCCAGGCCCCACTCATGCCCTGAGTGACTGGAAGCCAAGGGCCATGGTCAAGAACATGAATGAAGAAAACCTCAGTAAAGATTGGAGCAGTGTAACAGAATACCACTCTCTTCTCAGATGCACTAAGCCGCCAACAATTGCTGTAAGCCATAACCTTGCCACCTCAAGGTGCCGCGGCCCTCGTGAGAAGCCCAGCCGCAGCCTCACTTGGACTCGTTCAGAAACGGACCACATCATATCATGTCCAAGGTCAAGGCACGTGGAACTGCGGCGCGAGGAAGGAGGGATACTCCGGAACTTCCCTAGCATGCAAAGACTTCGGGAAAGGCAACTTCTCACACTGCAACGGTGTGAAGTGCACAGGGAAGCTCAGCTGACAACAACCGTGAAACATGAAACCGAACCACTGGGCACCGGCGAGGAGTGAGGAGTCCGGCAGCAGATGCTACAATCATCCTCAGTCAAATGTCGAGGTAGCCCAAGCCACTTGGAAAGGTCAAAATCGAATTGAGGCAGGCTTCCCCAGGCCCAAAGTCACGATCTGGGAGATGCTCATGCTTGAGTGTTTTCGATGCCTCAGCGTAAGCAACCCTTGGACATCATGAGCGCAGTAAACTCAGCAGGAGCAACTCAACTCTACACACATCCAAAGCACAACAGCTAATTCTGCAAGCTGCTCCAAGATCGCAAAGTCCCAGCCTTGAATCACTTCTACAAGCATGGGGCGGCTAGGAACAGACTTCTCTTGCCAGGCTTCTCTTGTGATCTTCTGCGAAAACATCCGCATCTGCGGGCCGCGGTGCGATCCAGGCCTCAAGCTGCACAGTGATGGCATGTCAAGGTGGAAGTTCGAACAGGCCCATGCTTTCCCCCAGGCCGAGCTGCTGCCCAGGTCAGGTTGTGACGGGCTTTATAGACCTTGTGCGTCACAGCCAGAGGTGGAGGAAGCAAGTAGTGCGTCTCCTCAGCACGGGATGCAGCACAGTTCGAGCAAGGTTTGGAGTGCAGCAATGCCATTGATGCCACGTGTTTTGCCCCAGGCTCATTTAGCAGTTGTGGTTCTGGACGTGGAGCCCGCCACCAAGGCACCACTCGCGGGGCAAGGTAAGCGGCTGTGGTCTGCACAGGAAACTCGCTGACTCCAACATCTTGGCACACTGACGCCATCTGACGCCCGTCCTCCAGAGGACAGCCAATGGGCACACAAAGGCCACCGATGAAGTGTGTCCTGTCATAGCTGGGGAAAAGGGCTTCTTTTGCAGGAAAGGCTTTCCTGCTTGGCCGAAGTGGTTGGAGCCGTTGCATAGAAGCTCGGTTTTGAGCCTCACAGAGAGATGACATTTTCCAACACCAGTCTCCCAACCTAACACATTTGTGATGTTTTGTGATGCTAGTTCAATACACCAACCTGGCCTCAATCCCTCGAGGCTTCTGAAACCAAAACGTCCCAGTCCAATCTTCGCCAAGCCTCGAATGTGCTGCCCGTGTGCGGTCGAAACATCCAAGGTACGAAGTCTTCTTTTGCAAGCACTCTCATGCGACACACCTGCATACGACCGCGGAACAGTGGAGGACCCAATGATGCAAGAAGAAAGAAGCGCTCTCTCGGACAGTGCTTGGGCGTCTGTTCCAGATCCTTGGCACACATGATGAGTGTATTCGTGCAACGGCAGACAACAACGTCGCAACAAGATCTGTGCTTAATTGCAAATGAAGCACCAGTGCCAGGTTCCGTGTGTACAAAAGACAGGACACCTCCGCATGCATCATGCATCCCTTTGCATCCCAAATCTGAAGTGTGCGAAGCATGCCAAAAAAAGCCAAGTGCATCAGGTGGCCCGGGGATCTGACGAGCTTGCCACCTGCCATGCCTGACAGCATTCTCTTGCTGTAAGGTCTGCTTGCTCTTTGCATGCTAACGCCTCTAGCGGGTCAGGGATGCCATCACAGCACGCCGCTCGTGTAAAGCGTTCGTCCCAACAGTCTGTGCCTTTGTGCAAACCTGGGAATCAGTGGCTTGAGACATCAAGAGAGCTCTACCAATCACGCCGTTGAGGCACAGCAGTAGGCATAGGTGAAATCGTCCTGCCAACATTCCATACCTCGCTGCGAAGAATGAACGAAGGCACCTGTAGAACAGCTTCAAAGGCTTGCCTGCAGGCCGAGAGCTTGCGGACCCCGGCTTAGGCGCTGCTGGTGGCTTGGGTGGCCGCAGCAGAAGCTTCGTGCCAGCGTGGAAAGCCGGGGCCTTGCCGCAAAATTGTTCAAAAGATCCCTGCTGCAAGCGGACCTGGCAGCAGGCCTCGCCCACGAAGCAGCAGCGATCGAAGGTGAAACGCCAGCCGTCCCAGCATGAACCCATGCCGTAGCCAGACAGCGCCATGTCACCTTGCAAAAATGTTTCGGCAAGCTACATCAATACAATCTCTGCCACCTTCTTCCATCTTTTACACAGATCATTCGGCAAACACCGGCAGCACATGCTGCAAAGGGGCAGCACATGCTGTGGCTGGCAAGGCCACCCAAACCTCACGCATCAAGGTGCAACTGCAAGCTGCACATGATGCCTCTGAGCATGCCTGGCTGGCGTGAATTAACGATGACTGCGCTTATTACTACTTCACCTCGCATTCTCTGTGAATGCCTTCAGATCGATTCAAAGCCTGCCGGGCTGCAAGTAACCGCAAAGAGGGGGCAGGGAGCGTACGAAATGGTTTGATCACGTTGCTTGGGCTTTGGCCCGTCTCTTGCTGCTTTCATCTTTCGTAGCCTGCTGCCGTCGCACTGCTGGTAACATATGCTAGACCATTCACTTTTACCAGCAACCGGAATTCTTTTCTGCATGTCAGTTTGTTCGTACCATTGCGAGTCTCACGCCTAACTGCATGTGCAAAACTCAAGTCTGCATGGTTCCGAGTTCTGAGGTGTCTACCAAATATTCGGCCCAGAGATAGTTTCAGAGTCTACTGTGAGTTTCGAGAGCTTTGCCAACGCCTTCGGCTAGCGAGCCGTCTCCAATTTCATTGGACTGTTTTGCTGGCTGGCCCCAGAATTCTCACCGTCGGAGGTGTTTCGTTGCACTCGCTTTTCTTTAGCTGTTACAATCTGTCGCGTGGCAAAAGCACTGCCAAGCACTGCCACTACATACGACTGCCAGGCCTGTCCAGCAATCCTTTCCCGGCTCATAGGTGTGGAAGAGGCCAACGCCAATCCTCAGTTGGAGCTTGTGACAGCTACTAACTCGTGGAAATCCATTGGAGAATATGTGACCGATATCTGTTGGATTCTTGCCTTTCCCGTTTTCAAGCCACCTTCAAAGTTGTAACACGTGCTGCCTGCACAGCTAGATCTGAGCAACAACTTCTTGCGCAACACTACAGGCTAGCACATGAGCGAAGGAGCTGGGCACGCAAATCCCTCTGGTCAAATGGCTGCCAGGCGATGGGAGCCTGACGTGCTCAGGGCATGCTCATGGCGGTAGATAGAGCTAGGGTGGCCTCCGCATCTTTGGCGGCACAGGCCCCGCTTGCACAACTGTCTCCAGCTCCGCAGCAGCCCGCGAAGGTCAGATCCTTACTGATGTTCATTGACCGACTGCAAACTTAAACTTGGAGCTGCCTTGGCCAAGCGGCTCCAGCCCAGCAGGCTAGGTTTCCCTCTGGCCCAAATCTCCTCGGTTTATGGGGTCGCCGTCTCAGCATTCGAGACTACCCCCATCCTGCATGACATGTTGAGACACTTTTGACTTGAACTCACAACTTTTCTGGCCTAAAACCTGAAACAAGGGACAATGCGTTGCTCTTCAAACCCAAGATCTTAGGCTCCGCGGTGCAAAACCTCCTTCCAAAAAGAAACCTGACAAGTAGCATCCATGAACCCAACCCACCACCCGACCCTGCCCCACCACCGCCCTAGCCCTCCCCTTTACACTTTACACCCTCCTCAAGCCCTCTTGACACTTCAGGAAGTGAGCATGCTTGGTGGACAATTGTGGACACAGATATAACTGGTTGACGTCCAACCAGTAAAGCTTCTTCGGGACAGCCAGGGCCTACCAACCGTCTCAAATTTCTGCATCACTGATGTTCTGCTAATATCGCTAGCGACAGTAGTCCTGGTTCAGTCAAGGCATGTCAAGGCACAAGGCCAGAGTTGGGGGTGACAATTGTTTGCGTCCAGTTTCGGCAGCTCTCAAAGAAAAAAGCCGGGACCCCCACCCCTCCCCCACTTCCCACCCCCGTTCCTGCCCTTCAACACCTCTGCGCGATTCTGCGCGCGCTAGCAGCATTCACAAATTGGGTACATCTCAAGAAGGCCCCCAAAGGGCAGGCTCAGGCCAAGGGCCGGTTGCGGGGTGAAGCTGCCGGGGGTTGAGGCTGAATCGCAACACCGCGCTCGGATTTCACGGCAGTCTTTCTCTGTGCAGCTTTTGAGCAGCAAGCCTTGCTGCTGGCATCAGCTCCTGCAAAGACGCCCGAGCCCCCCCGGATTTTGCAGAGTCCCAGCAGCCTAGCATGAACTCCTCTCTTGCGACAGTTGGGCTCGTCAGCCGAGCTCAAAATCAACTTCTTCACGTTCACTGCGCTGCTGCTACTGTGTACGCCGCATTTCCAGCTCCTCTTCCTGCGGGAGAGCGTGACCGTCTGTGAGGTGGGAGCCGGAGCCCTTGAGTTTTAAGGTATCGTATTTGATTATGGGCTTCAGTGATGTTAGTTTAGAATCTTCAATCTGCCAACGCCGGAAACCTGGGCCGTTTAGATCTGAGGAGCCAGTATAGGCTCGTTAAGCCAATTGGATTGTAGGCTTTGGCGATCTCCAGCTTTGAGGGTGCCACATGATGTCACAGTATGGCGTGGACCTGTCAAAGTTGTTGTTGTGCGATAGTGCTGCGGATTCAGGATGCATAATGTGTCAAAGATGCATGAAGCATATGGCGGCGTTTGTCACATTTTTTGGCATCTATACAAAGAAGTCGTGCTTGCTGAGATGCCTGCCTCTATGCTCCAAAATCTAAGGTCGCGGCTGGTCACAACACATCTCCGAAGAAAATCCATCCTTCCAACAAATCTCGGCTGGAAGATTCCTGCAGAGCGAAAGGCATCGGCGTCGACAAGCGCTGCTGTGCCAGTGAGTCAAGAGGCTGAGAGAGAGCCGGCAACAGGGGAGACAACAGCACGGGCCACATCGCATCACATGGCCAATGTGCCCCATGCCGGAAGCGTCAGCTGCGCACACACAGCACAGCGAGATTTCTCTTCTGCAGAGTCCTGTTGCCCACTGGAGATTCAGCCTATATCTCAGACTACGCAACCGACGGGACTGTATCTGTGCGCGTTCGAGTGCAGCAGCAAAAAAGCGGCTGATGATCGTCGAGCTGAGTCCAAGCCAGATTGCAATCGAACGCAAGAACAACAAGTATAGACATTGTGACATGGCACCAGCACATGGATTCCAAAGCCATGCCGTGCTCACCTGGCCCAGCTGCCTATGGAGTGGCGCAATGTCACCTGGCCCAGGACAACTTGCCAGCTAGAGAAAGCTAGAACTGCTTGCCTTGCCGAATCCTTTCAAGCGGATGCGCAGAAATATGGGTCCATCTCACACGCAGGAACTTCAGAACTCCGCAGGCATGGTCTTGCTGTTCTTTGCGGCTCTGCCAGCAGCCTAGCACCAGCCGCGCTTTGGAGATGGCACGGGAGAGCAGACATTCTAACTGTCTCAAAACCTTGCTGGGGACCTACCCACCATTTCCGCACGGCTCAAAGGCTATCTAGATAAACGCCGATCTGGGCCAACAAAGTGAAACGTGACAAAGCCATCACAGATATTGCCGCTCTGCCAGCTGAACAGTGGGAAAATCGTCCACATCATTGCCAGGGCGGGGAGTTATCCTCTACCCAAGCCCAAAGTCGAAGAGCAGGAAGCGCCACCTGAAGATTCAGTAAAGGACAATCGAAGTTGTACTCAACAACCGCAGGCCTCCACCAGAACCAGTTCAACCAAAGCGATAGCGGTGGTCTCCGAGCGAACCAGACCAGGCCTTGGAGAAGAAGCTCAGCTCTTTCACTCTTGGTCAGGCAGACTGTCACTTGGTAGGTTGTCGAAATTATGATCCCTTCTTGGATCCCTGTTGTACTACAGCCCCTCAAATTGGGATATCCAACAAGGGACCATGATTTTGACCACCCCTTACTTGAGCTCTGGCCCGCCACAGCCCCAGCGCCGAGGCTAAGCAGGGTGAAGCCAAGGAGTCCCTCCCACACGTCCCAGAGGTCCCTGATGCATCACAGAATAATCCTTGCTTTTCGATGGCCGGAGCCCAGCCTTTCCTCTGCCGGCTCAACAGGCCCGGATCCTAGCCCATCCAAGAATTGCAATGTTTGGAGCGCAAATTCTACAAATTTTGCTCTCGAGCCTCCCTGAAACATTTCATTCAGGTGGTTCAGCATCTCCTCCACTGCTGAACACCATCTGACAACCTCTGCCACTCATCGCGAAAAAGGCTGAATCATGACAGGCACGAGGGCTGCAGGGCCTCTATCCATTCATGTTTGTGCACTCGGTTTCTGGTTGCCGGATGATGCTAGTACGATGCAGTGTCCTCCAAGTCGGCAAAATCTGCGGCATGCATAACGTCCTGCAAAAAAAACAGGTATTGCTTGACTCTGAACCATGCATGCTGCAGATCCCTCAGCTGGGAATTGCCTCATCTCCGTCGGCTTCGCGAGCAAACGCAGGGTCCTGGCATTGGCTCACTTCATAAAGGACATCCCTTTTCACGCTCTTCACTCATTCTTCTCCTTCTGAACCCTAGCAAAAGAACATTGGCTGAACAAATTGGCTCCTGAATCCCGAAGTTGTCATACAGCTTCCGACGCACTGGATCTGCCAAAACCTCGTGGGCCTGTTCGATGCGCCCCCGTTATGCTCACATCCTACGGTCAGGCTACCTGTGCTAAGGCTCCTGTACAAGGACTTGTACTAATAACATCTCTAGCCTCGGCAAGCTGCTTGAAGCTCTCCTCACAGGGTCATGCTGATATCTTTCCGGCCAGAGTTCTGGAGACTATTTACGAAAGGCCTCCGCCGCTTCCTTGTCAGCATCCGGGACCTCAAAAAAAGCTCACACTTCACCTCACGCGTATTTGCAACAAACAGCTGGCCTTGTCCGGGTGATAAACACGGGCCTTCTTTCGCAATACAGCATGCACAAGGAAGCTCCAGTAGCAAACATCGACAGCTGAAGCCTTCTGACGCCAAGCCCGCTCAATATCTCGTTGCGACGCATCCTTTTCAAGTGCTGCTTGCATTGAAAATGCAAGTTGAGTCTCGCAGCGATCTTGGTTTGCAGTCCCTGGAGACGCCCAGGATCGTGTAGGGGCACGCAGAACTGCGCACATGACGCACATGCAATATAACAAGAATGCTTCAAACTTGCAGGGCCAAGCACAGTGTGAGAGCGCCTGGATGAGCTGCCATGTGCCATGCCCTATGCTGCGAATGCTGCGATCTGCTTGCACTGTGCTTTGCAGCTGTCGTCCAGGTCGTCTTGATAACGGTGACTACTGAATGCCTCTACTAAGCGTTTCCGCTGCTCCAGTATGCTTCAGAGCATTGCTTGACTTATGGACATGGCTGCAGAGCAAGAAACCTGTGCTGATTGTTCCAGAGCTCCTCTGGTACCCCTTGACAATTCCATTTTCTATGCCTTCCTTTGCGGAGCCTGCATCACTACTTCAGCATGGACAAAATCTTTCCTGAACAACCATTGGCAGGAACAACGAAATTCTGATGTTGGTTTAAGCTCCTCCAAGGCAGCTCCTTTTGGGGTTTGTTGTTGGTTATCATTTTGACTCTCAGTGGAGGACCCAAAAGGGACCTGGAAAGGTGAGTCGTGGGCCTTAGGAACATGTCTCAAGCCCTTGGTATGGCAGATTCTGAAGCTTACCGCAGAACATGCACACGTGCCTGTCTGCCTTATTACGGGCTTCTGGCAAACGATTGCGCAAAAGCGTGTAAAGCTCTTTTGCTGGGTGTGACTGTTTCAAAAAATTACGAGGATCCGTGAGGAAGATGTCCACGGGAAAAATTAAGCTTCAAACCTGCACCACACCACAGGTTGACGTGAGCTTCTGCCGAAACCAGCCCAACACTAGGAACCCCTATCTACATGCACAGCACACATGGACACTGCCATCAATAGCTGGGCCTTGTTCGAAACTTCCTTGATCCTGAATGACCATCTTCACACCGACAAGTTCTACTTTTGAAAGGCTTTAGCCATTGTCAGGCACGAACCATAGCATCATAGCATCGGGCTTCCAAAAAGTGTTGGCCCAAAATAGCCTTACTTTCAAAGGCGGATCTTTCTACCCTGGTCCGTGCATATCAATCACCCCACCAGGACCTGAAGACTGATGCCCCGGTAGTATCACTTCCTTCCCTGGAATGTACAAGCAGAACACAGGCCAGACGATGCAACGAAGGCCAACTGCAAAGCTCCGGCAGAGCCGAGTGCCCTGGTTCTTGCTTGGGAGCACATGCTGGTCTCCAGGTCTATGCAGAACTCGCAGTGCATGTCGTCCATTCGCCGGCTCAACAAATCGTCTGTTTGAACACTCCAGTTGCCAAATGTTGCGCCGTACGCTCTTTGCGTCATGGGAATAAGTTAAGACTGTACCGAGGGTCTCTGTCGTATCATGAACAAGACCTTCTGCACATACGCCTCGAGCCATGAACTGTACGGCATGCCCGCAATCCACTCCTCAAGGGGCATGTCTGGATGCAAATGATGCACAACAGCGACTACTTATGCCGCATCTCTGAAAAGTCGAAAATGTTTGACCCTTACGCGTCCGAAGGCAGCTGGCTGAAGCCCAGGCGGCAGCCCAGCAATGCGCCCGCCACGGCGCCATTTGTATCCGCATCCCCACCCGCCAAGATCAGCTCGTTCAGCACCTTCAGCTGGAAATGGATGCACAACTCTTTACCACTGACTCTGCAGTACCAAATGCACATAGCGAAAGTCCATAAAGATACTGCACTTGATTGTCTTCTTCTTTCTGGCGATGAGGGGGCCACCCAGCCAAGCAACCGCTGCAAGTTGGACATATGGTATGGATGCGTTTGTAACGGTCATGCGGTCACAAAACTTCTCCATTCCATTGAGGGAGATCGGCGGGAGATCATACATATACGCTTCAGCGAAAGCAAGGTTGTTCAAGTTGACATTACTGCACACCAAAAGACAAGCAAATAAAGGCTATATTCTTTCGTAAGGGAAACGCCAGCAAAATTTCACTGCTGCTGGCAACCGCCACGCCAGTTTGGGCACTGCTGAAACAAAATATACATGTAGCCTCTCCAGGACACAAAGGTATTTGATACTTGGGAAAAATGTTTTTGGAGGCTACCATAGGCCTTCAGCCATTACATTAGTAAGCCCGTCAGGGCAGCATAAGCTGTATCTTGCAAGGTCTCTCCGTGTGACTATATGAATAAGCCATTCGTTCACGAATCTTCAAATTATGGTTCCCAATGCTTTCATCTGCCAGAGACATGCTCTTCATATGCTTATGCTGCTTCTGATGAGGAGTAATACAAAGCCGCGCTCTCATCACATTTGCGAACTGCTCTACTGACCAAGTTCAGCACATTGCGGAAGAGGAGGCCACCTGGCCCACGAGGGCGGGATCCATCTTGCTTCAGTGCCCAAATACCAGCACCGAGGCACTTGAATGTGAACCCAATGGTCTTCTGGTCATCCAGCGCCAAGTCCTGTAGTCTGCTCGCCTCAGCATGGCGATACATTTCCTGCCTTCCAGCATCGCCAAGGAATTCCTGTGCCCTGACGAGTGCTGGCTGCACCGCGGACTGCATCAGGTCTTCCGTGTCCTCTCCCCGTAGCAGTCGACTTATGCCTGCCAGTTTGCAAAGATTCTGCTGCCAGAACCAAACCTAGAAATTAGACCAGCAGAGAGTTAGTATACAGGTCTTCAATGCCATGGGGCAGATAGCCACGACCACACAGCTAGCCACGCACCGCGGCTCAGCATGGGTCACCAGGCAAAGCTCCCTGGCATTTGCTGCCACTGTCTCCTCGCACCAGAAGTGTGGCACCCCTGCAACCGCAGTCCTCGAAGCAGATTCGGGCTGCAGGTGGCAGGGAAGCAAGACCAAAATCAAGAGTGAGAGAGTGAGAGAATGAGAGTGTGAGAGTGGGAGGGAGAGAAAGAGAGTGTGAGAAACAACAGCACAAGCGAAAGAAAGCGGCGCCGGAATTTAGGAAGGAAACCTGATTCGAGACGGATTGCACGTGGTCCCGTCCTCATAACACCACCGTTGGAAGGAATGCTTGCAGAGTGGGCAGCAGCAGCTGTATGCGGAGAGGTGGCAAAGTTCGGATCGTTGAGAACAGCCTTTGTGGTTTGTCCCAAACCTGCTGCGGACTGATCTCCAAGCTCCGGGAACCCTGATGTCCGCCAGGATAATAGGCGAGAGCCAAAGTCACATGCATCCGCCCGACCCGCAGACTGCAGAAGAGACCTGTCCACGATAGGGAAAGTTTTCGAAATTAAGGCTGCTTTGAACCTCACGGATGGAGTCCTGGTTGGAAAATGAACACACAAGAATCGGAAGGGTCCTAAAGATACCTTGGTGGCAACAACCAGACTCCCGAGTGAAGCTGCCTCATCATCAGCACCTGCTGGTCAGTGTCGTCTGTCCAGTCTCCAGGACACCACATCATTCGGTGCTCATCCGGAAAAACGGCACGTCCCGGCCGAAAATCTGCCTCCGATCCATAAAACTCCTTCGCCTGCGCAGCAGACAGGAACTCAGTCGCGAGCCCGGCTGCATCTCCTAACGCTGCACCGAAAAGGGCGCCGCGAACACGATCTGCAAGTACCTGTGGCAGGACGCTTGCTTTGAAGGCCTGGGCTTGAGCAGGATTGTGAATTGGTTGCATCCCCGTTAAGGAAGTGAAATGAGTGCAGTCGACTGCTATGAAGCGTGGAAAACTTCCATTCCAATAGTATAACATCTGCCGCGCGAAATCATCAAATCACTGAGCACATGCTTCCCCATAAAGGCGATTTGTATTATCCTGTGACCAACGCGTGTTTGAAACAGCGGAGCTCGGCAATGATCTCGCAAATCTGCCTGAACGCTCCCTCCCATTGTGAGCCATACAAGCCCCGCTGCTTCTACAATCTCACACACGCTCACAAACACACTGTTTATTGCGCGCTGGGACAATAGGCATCAAAAGCCAGGAACCTTTCAGGCTCCAGGGACAGCAGTCCCTCTACACCAAACAAAGCCTACTGTCCCTTGTACCCAGCCGCCTACACTACCCCTTGCTGCGGCTGTTACAACCAGAGCCACCGCGCAAAGCATACAGCACACTCCAAGGCAACCTAGCCACCATTAGGTCAGACACTTGGGTCCGCCTGACACGTACTCCTGCCACGGCCTTTTCCGTTTGATGAGGGGGGACTACTGCCTAGATGATCAGGACAGTAGCCCCCGGATCCGGCTCATTTGGGCAGGCGTTTGCCTGCGATGAAACAAAGAACTCAAGAAAACCGGAAGGAAGGGCCCGTATCTGGACCTTCCTTGTTTCATGTATGAGCGGTAAGTCGCTTACACAAACGGTCATGCACATATGTCGAGTCACCATCTTGCCTGAGCCAAACGAGCAATTCAGGGATCCAGAGATGCAAGTCTTCCAGTTGCGGACGCCCATCAAGTCCTGTCAGACCAGAGGCAGCTCCTAGGACACTCAGGTGAGCCACACCATAAACCTCCGCCGCCAGAAGCAGGTCTCTGCCTAGCTGGCGTTCCAGTCGGCGAATACGCTGAACAAACTGTCCCACAAGTTGTTTCGACGTGGACGGCTGCTGTAATCCGTCAGGCGAGTCCCACGGGATCCACTTGCTGCCGTTCGGTGCAAAAGCCTCACGTGGTGGGAGCTGCCATGCAGTGAAAGTAAAGCCTGCAAAAAGCTCCATGTACGTCACTTGAAGCGGAAACTCATCTTGCTGTGGTCGATTCGGCCATTTCAAAGTTGAAAGCCAATCAAGAAAGAGCTGCTCATAGCGAACCTCTGCCTCCTGCCCACTGATGCGATTAGCTGCATCGATGGGCAAGTTGGGGGAAATACTTTCTGGCAGATCAATGCCCTCCCAGGTGGTGTAGTAGTCCCAAATGACCTCTGTGATCTGATCCGAAGAGGTGGCTGTCACAAGAGAAACCTGTTGTTCCGCCTTTCGCTGCATCTCCACCACGTTGAGGTCAACAAGGTAGCGAGAACATGCCAGCATGTGTTCAAACTGCAGCTTTGTATCTTCTGCAATGCTGTCCGAGGCCTGAAAGACTGTGTTCAGTTCGGTGCGTCTGGCTTGCTTGGTTGGCTGCAGAATCTGCAACTTCGTTGCCCATTGCGGTCCAGCGCAGGTAGGGGGAGGCATCTGCTGCCAAACCCTGCTGGTTATGGGCCTTAACTTTGTTAAGATGCAGCCGCTCGGACACCGGCAATTGAGCTGCTAAATCATCATTGGCAAGATTTGCAAAGGTCCCTGGTTGCAGTTGTTTGTGCTGCCATAGGTCGATTACAAATTGCGAATCTGTGAAAAGAAAAGCCTCAGATTGCGGGTTTTGGGCTGCCCAATTCGCAGCCCACACTGCTGCTGCCAATTCCGCTCTCGGCGCCGTCTGGCTGTCAGGTGTACACCCTTGCGCTAAAACCCTAAAGCTCGCAACCTTATCGGCCAGAGAAAGTTGATTCCATTCGTCAAGATCGACTAGGCTATAGCACCACACTACTGACCAGTACGTTAATCTGGCGGCCGGGCAAGTTGTGTTACGGGCTGAGCCGTCGGTAAATAAGAAAATTTTTCCCGGCACAGAAGGGCTAGGCAACAATGGTGGGAGTTTCCGACTACGGCAAATTAACCGAAATAAGGGAAGATCTTCTGGTTCATGTGCAGCGAACATGTGCGTCCACCATGGGAAAGATTTTTGGACCGCCGCCAAAATTTCTTGATGGTCCGTCCTAACATCTGCTAGTGCGGGACAGGTAAACAGCCGGTGATGTTTAGTGTCTATCTGTCCACACAACTCGCATTCGGCTGTCCCTACACGGGACCAGGTCGACTTTTCTGCGTTGGACATAAACGCCCCTGTAACATGCCGCGACAGGATAATTTGCTCCCAAGGGTCAAGATGACAAAAAAGTTGTTGCGTGATTACGCGGGAGGGGATTGGGAAGAGGTCTAAACCAGACCTATCTACAACCGATCCCTGAACCTCAATTGCCCACGCCTCTTGAATTGCCATCTTGATTGCTTTTGGCGATGTAGTGTACACATTAAACCCCATATTACCGGGGCCCCTAAAGCGTCCATCTCGGTGAATGACCCAGCCAAGTCGGCCGAACATCATCTGTAGGGCAGTTCCTGGACCATGCACTGATAGGGGAAGACCCTCTCTGGCAGCAATGCGCAGAACTGATGATGCAACTGCAGGCATGATTTTGGCTGCACGGGCAAGGTGGCATGCTTGGTGCGCCATGAGATACACTTCCGGGTCGGAAACTCCCGGCATGAAGTACAACGCAGCAAACGGGGAAAGGCTACGGCGGCGCCCAACAATGGTTGCTCCAGTGTCCAAGGGCTTGGCTAGCAAGCCGCCTTTATGCAGTGCGTTGGTCACGCTGAGCCTTGTCTGCCTGCGAAATGCGACCTGTCTATTTCACATGTGGCCGGCGCACGCAATGGTGAGGCTGACTTCTTGAGTCGCTTGAACTGCCTATCGCGGGCCGCGGACCCTGTGCTTGAGGCTGCTTTCCCAGCCAAACATCGTGTAGAGGTTACCTTGGAGGATATCTTTAGGCCGTGGCAGGAGTATCCTAGCAACCTGGCCACAAAGGCTCACATAGTTGAGTCAATTTGGCCATTTGCTTTTTATGGGGCGTTGACAACAGCTCCTGGACGGCAACGCCTGCGCAAGTTGAGATCCAACGCGGCTAGAGCAGGGCTCTGCGCACACAGGGCATGCCGCTGGTCTTCGCACGAGCGACCACAAGCGCCAACTGGGCCAGCAGCTCCAAAGCTCTGATGCCCGCTTGCATTGTTTGGGGCCATCTCCACTCATCTGGAATGTCTGAGCGTGCAATAGCAACATGAAACCAACGCAACTGGCCAGAAGCACACTGGAACCAACCACCTATGCCTGCCGCCGATGTGTCTGATGGAAGAACTGCCGCAGAATGCGAAGGCTTGACAGGCAGGCCGGGTCCAGATTGGTGACCGCGTCCCAAGCTGAGAACCGCACCCAGCATTTGCCGTTTTTGAGCTTCGGCTGTCGCAGCATTACCTCAAGGGAGTCCTTGTTGACTAGCGTGCCCCCAACTTCTCGCAGTACCCAACCAGCTTGCACGTCTGAATCCCGGGCTGCACGACACACACGCAGCGAGCTTCTGTCCAGGAGCCTGGCCAGCTCCGCCGACTGACCGGTGCGCAGGAGTTGCATCTTCCCAGTTGGACGGCGCAATGTTGTAAAGAGAGGAGCCAGAAATGCGCGCAAGGGCAACTTGATCTGCGTTGCCCAGATAAGCAACCCAAGAACGGAAGACAGCTCCTGCCTGCCGATCCGACGCGGACGCAGAAGCCACCAATTGAAAATTGCCAGTGTTCTCCTCCGCTTGCATTCCAGGACGCACGCCTTGAACTCGCCCTCCACACTGAGCGCCCAGCCAAGATATTCCAGGCTTAGACCTAAGCGAAGCTTGCTCCAAGATAAACGCACACCAATCATCCACGCAGAATGAAATGGAACACACGCATGAGGAGGGCTCCTAATCTGCTCCACCAATACGCAGACCACTTGGCTCCGAAATGGCTGACGAGGTAGACAAACCACTGGTTCATAATGTGGAAAACTGCGAAGCCAATGTCATCTGGCGCCACACGAATGGACTTGCGCGCGTTCTTGACGTCCATACTGAAGAGCACCCAGTCTTCTGCCCTTGGATCGCTAGAGTCGCGCCTCCCTTTGCTGTGTTCCCAACCTGCAAACCACACAAAGATTCTGAAACATGGAAAAGGCTTGGAACCTCAGCCCTTTCCTCAAACCTGGATGCTGGACTGGCTCCCGATGCTTTGGAGTCCCCTATTAAGCGATCCTTCTTGCCATGCCGCGAAACCAGGCCCAGCTTCCCTATGGCCAACGAACCTTCAGGGAAGCGCGCATCAACCTCACTGCGTCCTCCCGGGATGTGCTCCATGTAGCCTTCGGCCACCTCCTGCTGCACCAACTCAAGGACCTTTCGCTCATCCCTGACAGCAGAAATGTGATTGTGCTCGCGCAGGCGCAACTCAGGTGAAGCATCAAGAAATTCGTCTTCATCCGCAGCATCACATCTAGGCCACACGCCTGATGCCCGCACGGCTGCTCTGACCCCTGCGGAGGCCCCATGACACAGTGCGTTCGGCAGGTCCGAATCCAAGTCTCCCATCTTCACTGCAAGGGACTGAAGCAAATTGAACTTATACGGCGACTTCTCAAAACTGGCCAGCGCCCACGCAGCGTCCACACCTAGTGCCTCGCAGCGACCCCGCAGCCGTTCGCAAGCATCGCTTGGCATGGAGCGGTGAGCGGTACAGCGCCTTTCTGACCCTTCCTAGAGGGTCTGCTGAAGCCTCGGGCGGAACAAATGCCAGTCCGCTGTGCTGCACACGCCCCCTTCATCCTTTAGGAGAATCTGGTGGCACAGTTCGCACTCCTCCTTGGATGGCGTCTGACACACGGCAGGCAGGTCGCCGGGCTGAATCAGCGCAGCCGTGCCCTCGCCCGCACTGAGATCCATAACACGGGCGAGGAGTTGTCCCTACTCCAATGCCAGCTTGGGGCACTCAGCACGTGGCCCTCCTCGCCACAGTTCTCACACGCATGAAGGAACCTGCACCCATCACCACGACTTGACGACACTTAGAAGGCATGACAGGTGCCCTTGAACTTGCCGTCGGAGCCCTCCTTTTTACCGCCACGCCTATCTTGCTTGCCGTTCTTGCTGTCGACAAGCGCAGTATGACCCTTGCCCTTGCCACCCTTGCCTTTTCCTTTCCCCGGAAGACGAGGGCGGGGCTGCAGCCACATGTTCAAACTATTTCGTACAACAACACACTCATGTATCGCCTGGTCAAGCGTGAAATTCTTCGCCAACAAGCTGCTGACTTCGCGACACAACTCAATATCCGCAGCTTCAGCCTCTGCCAGTGATGGCGCACGCATGCCACTCTCTGCGACACCGCCCTGGTGTAGTAATCCAGGAACTTACCCACAAGCTTCTTCGCGGATGATAAGTGACACCACCCAACTAGTGCCCAGGCCACGCTCCTCGACATCAACAAACGTTGCACACTAAACGGAGAGGCTGGCGGGTCGCTCTCCATCAAGTCCCAATGACCCGAGGCTTCAGACAGCAGCCCCAAGAAGGACTTTTCTTTTTACTGCGCACCAAGTTTCAACTTGTCACATTGCGCCTCCGTGAGGAGCTGTTTCCAAGGAATGAAGCGAAAGTCTTCTTGCTGTTTCTGCTGATTGACCAATTGAATCAACTGCTTGCATGGACGGTTGTGGGCTTCTATGATTTCACTGGGATAGTCCGCCTCAAACCTGGACCAAAGCTTGGCCAGTGAGCTTACTGCCCACACTCAGACCCAAAAAGGGAAGGCACCAAGGCCCCTGTCAAGCTCTCGGCCTGCCCTCTTCGGCCGGCACCACGACAGGCTCCCAAATCTCGCGCAGCATTCCGGCTACAGGGTGAACTTCCCAAGCACCTATTTCCAAAATGCCACAAGGCTGGCCCCGATTCAGCAACTCCTCAATGAAGTGGTCTAACGATTCTTCACTGCGAAATGCCCGTCGGAAAGATACCTCTGACACGTAACCCTTGGCCACCAACAGGAAGCCACCGCTTCCGGCAGACCAACTTCTTGCATACGAGACTGCCAGCGCCATGAGCAACACAAAGACAGCAAGGCAAGTAACTGGTTAGATCTTTCACGCCAAGATTCCTGAATCAACCAACTGCCACCACAAGCATCCCGCAGCAAGCGCGCATTACAGACGCAACTACACACAGATGCCTTCTCAAAAGTTGGCTGCCCACCAGGCTGCGAGCGCGTCCAGCTCTTTTCCCCGTGTCACCAACGGAACATCACAATCAGCGCTGACGAGCGCTCAAGGCAACCCAGGTGCCCTGTGCCACCGTGCACATTAGGGCCAAAGTCCTGCCTTGCAACAACCCTAACCTAAACCCTAAAAATCCAACACCAAGATCAGGTCTTGAAGTCCCTAGCGCGCACAGCAGGCAAGTCGCTCAGAGTCCCAGTCGCCTCAGTCTTTCAAAGCCGAGGAGCAGGCTGAGTGCGAGCAGGCAAAGAACGCTCCATCACCCATTCGAGATCTTCCAGCGAGAACCGCAGGCATCCCTAGATGGTACGCAGGCACGCCCATATTTGCCATCTCCCACGGCTACTGCTGCATGATGCACATAGTAAATGTGTTGATGACACTGAAACCGTCCACAGCGTGCTGCTGAGCCGAATCCGCCGCGCGCTCTTCTTCATCCGAGGACGAGGACGCCTCGCTGGCGCTGGTGACACCACTGCTGCTCTCGCCACTAGACGATTTAGAGTCAGACTCAGTGGCACTGTCGCTCCCCGCATTATGGACGCAGAGCCAACAATGCATTCCCATCCTTCGGTGAGGGCTTGACGCACAGCGGCAGCTCCTGCAGGGAGGGAAGCCCGCCCCTAGCTTGCGCAGCCAGAGGCCGCCATCCATCTTTGATGCAGTCCAGCATTCGCAACTGCGCTTTAAATCAACAAGGGACGGCTGTTCACAATGCCAACAAATCGCCAGCAGCCAGACAATGTACAACAAATACACTTGGCTGCTGGGCGCACACGACACGCAGAGTATTCAAGTACGCGCGCATGAGATAGAGAGGGTCGCAGTCACGTTTAGTGACCGCGCTACAGGATTCGAGGTAAACATTGGGTACTGCAGAGGTCCCATAACCGTCACCACAATGAAAAGCACAAAAAAAACACAACTTTTTTGTTGTACTTTTGATAAGCCTGGAATTTAGAATCCAAATGAAAAGGTTTGCATTCTGGATTTTGCATTCCAAAGAGACCCAACACGCGGAAGCTTTTGGTGTACTTTTGATAAACCTGGAATTTAGAATTCAAATGGAAAGTTTTGCATTTTGGATTTTGCATTCCAAAGAGACACAACACGCGGAAGGTACTTTTGATAAACCTGGCATTTATAATCCACATGGAAAGGTTTGCATTCTCGATTTTGCATGTGGCAAAACTGAAGTTGCCCCAAGTAGCTTGCGTTGACCTATGAGCTGCCTACAGCCAAAAGGTCCTGGGCAGAAAGGCCGGCGCAGTAAAGTCTGGGGGGCCAGGGCAGGCCTGGGCCTTTAGGTCTGCGGCCAGGGTCAGCTAAGCCAGGGCCCTGCGCCCCTGGCCCTGGCCTGGGCCCTGCCTGGGGCCTGGGCCTGGGGTCTGTGGATTTGAAGGAAAAGCAAATTTGAATCTGCCGGCGCGTAAATTTAGAAACCGTTAGAAACCAAAAAATAGTTGTGTTTTTTCTGGTGGTTTTTCTGCTCTAGTTTCGCGGTCTAGTTTATGGTCTAATCGTGCGTTTTTTGTGGTTCCGTTTGTGGCTCTACTTTTGCATTTTCGGCTGTTTCCTTGTGCTCTGATTTTTTGGTTTGGTTTGCGGTTCTAGTTGTGTTTTTGTGGTTTCATCTGTGTTTTTAACAACTAATTTGCAAAAGACATTTCTAAACTTGAAATTTGTGCCTTTTGTGCTCAAAATTCCATTTTGTTGTGCTCTAATTGCGCGGTCTAGTTTCTGGTTCTGACTGTGATTTTTTGTGGTTTGGCTTGTGGTTCTAGTTTTTCATGTTCTGTGTGGTTGCACTGCTCCTGACCAAGACCTACCACAACAAGCCGCAAAGTACGCACCTGCCCTTTTTTCTTGGGTTGCTCTGAGTGTAGCTTTGAGGAGGGCTTGAAGGCTGCAGGGTTTCAAGCCCAACTGTCCTTCGTAAGCACCCCTTGGTGAGAAGTAGGGCTTAGAACCAGCCAAACACGAGTTTGGGCTTTGTGAAAAGTAGGAAAAAACCAAGCTCAGCGGGCTTGAGCTGACCTAACTGGATCAGGCTTGAGTGGTGAGCTTGCGAAGGCTCGGGCAGGCGAGGGCTATTTTTAAGCAGGCCGGACGACCTGAGAAGGGCAGGGCTAGCGGGCCCTACTGCTTTGCTTTGCTGAGGCGACAGCTGCAGGCTGCGAGCCCGTAAAAGACCCTGACCAGGCTGCGGTCTTAAAACAAGGCTAAGACTAGGGTGAAACTGCAGAACTGCTGAAGTAGCCCCGCTGCGAACATGACCTGAGCGACAGGGCTGCAGGTTCTGGAGGCTCAGGCTAGTAGGATCTGGGAGGGCGGGTCAAAACTTTTGCACAAGTAGAAAGCGGTCTACTTGAGGGCTTGTAGTGGGCTAACAGTCTCGGCCTAGGAGCAGTAGTGGCAGCGGGTGAGCACGACATTCACAACACACAACAAAACACAAGAGAAAAGAAAACTCTTAGCGTTCTGTGTGGTTGCACGGATCCTGACCAAGACCTACCACAAGCCGCAAAGTACGCACCTGTCCTTTCTTTCTTGGGTTGCTCTGAGCGTAGCTTTGAGGAGGGCTTGAAGGCTGCAAGGCTTCAAGCCCAACTGTCCTTCATAAGCATTTTTTGTTTAGTGACTCAGAGCAAGCCTGTTTCTGCAGGGAGGCTGCGGCCTTACAGTACCCCACGACCCCCCTCCGCATGAGGGTTGCGCGCCGGGAACTACCGCTTCCCACAAGCATGAAGCTGGGTTAGAATCTTTTGCAACGTGTCCACTTTGTTCATTCCACCATGATGACCTCTACCATGCTCTCCGTCATTGTCCTTGCGCTTTGCGTGCAATCTCCCAACAAGCCACCCCCGCCAGTTCCTTCGCGTTGTCATCTATCATCTATGGTTACGCTCCCAGCTTCCCTGGACCCACTTTCTAGACATGAGCCTTGGGAGGTCCTTCAAGCCCTCACCCAGCCAATCAGCCACTCAGCCACTCAAAGCCCCGAATCCAGCCACTCAGCCATTCAGCCACTCAAAGCCCTGAATCCAGCCACTCAGCCATTGCCACTCAAAGCCCCGAAACCAGCCGCTCAGCCACTTGAGGCTCCGAAACCAGCCACTCAGCCACTCAGCCACTTGAAGCCCTGAAGCCAGATGCGGGCGAGGGCGTGAGGAGTTCTGATTTAAATTTTTGGTCGCCCCATGAGTCCAGAGTGCGGCCCATGAGTCCGAGGGCGTGAGGAGTTCTGATTCAAATTTTCAGTCGCCCCAGAGCACCCTTGCCCAAACTATAACTCCGTTCGTGTCGCAAGAACATACGTTGGCCAGAGCATCCATGCTCAAACCATAGTTCCGCGCATGTCCCAAGAGCATACGCTAACCAGAGCATCCAGGCCCAAACCGTAATTCCGTTCGTGTCCCAAGAGCATGCGCTGAAAGAGCATCCGTGCCCAAACCATAATTCCGTTCGTGTCACAAGAGCATATGCTGACCAGAGCATCCATGCCCAAACCATAGTTCCGTGCATGTTCCAAGAGCACGCGCTGACCAGATGCCCAAACCATACTTCCTTTCGCGTCCCAAGAGCATACGCTGACCAGAGCACCCGCCAACCCATACTTCCGTTCGTGTCCCAAGAGCATACGCTGACCAGAGCATCCATGCCCAAACCATAGTTCCGTGCGTGTCCCAAGAGCATGCGCTGACCAGAGCATCCATGCTCAAACCATAGTTCCGTGCATGTCCCAAGAGCATACGCTAACCAGAGCATCCAGGCCCGTACCGTAATTCCGTTCGTGTGTCAAGACCATGCGCTGAAAGAGCATCCATGCCCAAACCATAGTTCCGCGCGTGTCCCAAGAGCATACGCTGACCAGAGCATCCATGCCCAAAGAGCATACGCTGACCAGCACCCATGCCCAAGCTGGGCGGGAGGGCTTTGAGTGGCTGAATGGCTGAGTGGCTGGATTCAGACCTTTGAGTGGCTGAATGGTTGAGTGGCTGGTGGGGGCTTGCGTGGTTGAGTGGTTGAGTGGCTGGGTGGGAGGGCTTGAACGGCTGAGTGGGCTGAACGGCTGCTGCTTTCAAATGCGCGCGGGTTCGCATGCTCTCTGTGATCGGCGCCATGATGCAGCCATAAAGCCAAGCCAAGCATCTTTCACACTTGGCTAAAGCAGCGTGAAGAAACATGTAGTGATCCCGCTCGCTCTCATCCATACAAACAATGAGACTTCGAAGCACCTCATCAGCAATGTGAACATCCAGGTCAAAGTGCGAAAACAGGACCATTGCCTGCTGCTTTTCGAGTTTGCAGATCAGCTTTACGGCCACGTAGTCTGCTGCTTCGGAGCCCTCAGCCTACTGGTGGCAACGCCTGGGAAACTTGCTGCTGCGCATAGCGCATAGCCTTCTTGCTCAACAGCCCCACAAGGCCTGGCTCTATGTAGACGATCTCCTTGCCACTCTCCTACTTACTGCGGAGATCTGCAACTAGCCCTCCTGGTAGCCTGGTAGTCCTCCTAGTTTGCTTTAAAAGCCCGATTTCGTGGAAGAAGGCAGCCTTTGGGGACTCTCTCGTTTGGTGTGGCTGGAAGTTCAACTTCCGAGCAGAGACAGTCAGCGCCGAGCCTGAAAAGCTGTTGAAACTAGCGCAGCAAATCCAGGCCCTTCAAAGTGAACAAGAAAGCCCTCCAATCCTGCTTGGGCCTTCTAAACTGTGCCGCGTCCATTACCGCCACCTTCGTTCATACACAGCCCCGCAGTACTCACACAGCCCGCCAGCATTCCGTGGCAGCGCTTCCTCTTTAGCCTCAATGCCAAGGCAGTGGTAGTTCGCCCCCCTCCTGCGCTCCACATATCAGCTTCCTCCCGAGTCATCAAGGTCGGCAGCTGCCGAGTCTGCAGAAAATCAGACGTGCCCTTGCTGCCACATTTTGAGAGAGTCCCCTGAATGCGTGTTGCAGACCCAACAGCCTCGAAGATCGCCCTCCCTGAGGGAGTCCCTCGCATGGCTCTTGTCATGCGCGTTTGAGCCCTGTGGCCACAGCTGTGCGAAGACGCTCAGAAATACATAGCTTGCTTTGAGACTCTCGCGCAGCTAGCCTTGTTGCAAATGGCCCACAGCCGCTTGGGACATAAGTACCTGTCCCTTGCCACGCCTGCAGGGTCAGACAACACGCCCACTGAAGCTAAATTAGCAACCTCTTCTCCACAGCGTTTCTTCTCAGCCTCACACGCGCACTCAGTAGCCCTTTGCTGGTGTCCCGCGTCTCTGGCCAGAAGAACGTCTGGGCCGACGAGCTCAGCAGGGACAAGCTGGAGAGATTTAAGTCTAAGCCCCTAGCCCGCTTCCGCTTCACACTCAGCCAGATTTGCCAGCCGGAAGGCGTAGTTTTGCATCCTCCACACACCAGATGGAGGGAAAATTTTGTAGAAGCCACTACCTGACACAAGCCCTGGGCTAGAAGCTAAAAGGAGCCCAGACCTTTTCAGTCGCCTGCAAAACAGCTGCCCTCCCTAGCCCACCTGCCTGATGGCAAGCTCAGGTCAGCTACCACCTGGCCAGTACTGGCCACAGCCCGCTCAGCAGCCCGTGTGTCCGCCCTGCATAGCACCACAAACGCAACAAAACAATTAAACCACCACCAAGAAGAAGAGCAAAATCAATGCGACCTACCAACAAGGTTGTTGATGGGCTGGCAACAGTACGTAGCACTAAGCTGACGTGGATGCTTGCAAGGTGCATCAACCTATCCATATCTTAAGGGATAGCTGAAAGACGCGGATGTACATCCCTAGCATGTCTGCATGTGAGGCTCCTGCATTTTCCGCTCACCGAGAGACTAGCTCATGCACACACCTTGAGGCACACCAGGCCAGTGCGCCAGCGGTCCTTCATGAACAGGCTGTTTGCCTGGATACATTCACACCCCCGCGACCGCTAGCAACTGTTGGTATGCTCTGAGCAGCTCGTTGGACCCTCCTGTCCTAACTTGTCCTGAACGCGGACTTGTTTTAAACAATCCTCGTGCCATTGAGCAATGCACGCGAGCTACACAAAACCAAAAGCACAAAACCAGGGACCATCAAACATCTATTGATGACTCAAGATCCTTGGACGCAGGCCTAAGCGGCTCTAGCGCACGTAGTTGTCTCTCTCTTCTGCCCGATGTCTCACAGTACGTAATGCGGATAGTAGAATGATCCATAAGATCCCGAATTAAGTCGCACTTACCTCCTGAAGAACTAAGCTTCGTGAGACCATCTGCAAACATATGCTCCCCGTTTACCCAGAACGTCTCAAACCCGTAATCCACTACAAAGTCACACAAGATCTGGCACACGAGGGACTGCATCTTAACTCCCTGACGAGTGGAAGGTTTCTCTACTTGGATTGAGTCGAACAGACCCTTGTTGTCCGTCACAAGAACCCTTGCCATTGGTCAGCTTCGCCCTTACATCCCCTGCCTTTAGCCCCCAAAGGATTTGCTCGTACAACAGCAAAACGCTCACAGCGCAGTCAAGGGCCAGTGTAGCTGCTTGAAGTTCACTAGCATAAGACGACCATACTGCACGGTCAATCTTGGTGCTTGAATACTCAGCTATATTGGCCTTGACCTCCTTACCCTGAAGTACATCCCTGGAAGCCCAAAAGACAAAGGTACCCACCTGTGAGTGTCCTGACGGCCTAGAAGTATGCCCTGCATGTGCAAACACAACCAACGTCATGTCATCCCAAGAATCCGCAACCCTTGAGAAAGTCATGGTCTGCTCCTTGCTCTGAAGAGCTCGCACAATCTTATTCAGGGCTACTATCTGCTTCTTTTCGGGTTTGGTACCAAACGAAGCGTGATGTGACACGTCATACGCGATATCAGGACGAGTATTAATGGCTACCCATAAAAGGGCTCCTAACCCTCAGGCAACTGTCTGGTAGGGACTTCTTTAAGCTTCTGGATATAATGAGTCTGGTCTATGACGATTTCCCTTGTTTGGGGGTGTTGTTTCAAAGTAATACCCGTGTAGATGACAGGCATGGTGCCTGCACACTTACGGTCTCCGAAAGGCAGCCTACTGGTCAACTTCTGCAACGCCGCCTCAAGTTCGGGGTCTTCATTAACAGTACACCCTGCTATAACCAGGTCATCTACATGGGCCCCCACTATACCCAGTACTCGACCCCCCTTCTTCTTACTGCGCAGCACGTACACACACCTATCTGCAGGAACTTGCTGGAAACCGCACGCCTCTAGTTCTGCCGTTAAGCGTCTATACCAAGCTAGAGGGGCTTCACTAAGACCATAGGGAACCTTCTTAATGCGTGCAATGACATCATCATCACATCCTTGACCACGAATGAGGTCCTTTGGAAGTTCTGCATAGATGGGTTTTACACGGGAGCTCTGTTCACCAGCCAAGAAGCCTGTTTTAGCGTCCAAAGTAAAGATTCTCCACATGTTCTGCGCTGCTACAGTCAAAACAGCATGTCTCCCCTGTCGAGACAAAGTTGGGGACGCAGTCGAGAATTGGCCCAGATCGGGGTCACGATCACTAAACGTGCCTTAGCCTTCTTAGGGGAATCAGGGGTATCTTCAACACGCTTCCTTGGGTCAATTCCTTTCCTGGTTATTAGTTCAACAACATCGTTACTGATCCACTGGCTCCACTCAGCTCGCTTAGCTACTCTGAACATTTCCTTCTCTTCGTAACTCAGGTAGCGCTCACTAACCTCTGCACTGCGCTTCTTCATTGCTGCCGCACTCATGGCCATTTCTTGGACAAAATACCGAATAGACTGTTCATCACTAATCTCTTCTAGGTCTACATCAAACTCCAAACCCAGAGACAGCCCGGAATAGTCGTGATCGTTAGATTCGGTATACCATGCCTCATGAGCATGATCTGAGCCCACGCCATCAAAATCTGAGAATGCCCAATAGCTACCTTCCCTACATAGGGGTGTCCTACTCCTAGCCCTTCTTGGAGGGTCTGACCCAGTAACAGTACTAGGAACACCACTAACTACAAGCGTTGGACTGTGGCGCACGATGTGTGGACTCATCTTCAAGTGTCAAGTCGTGAACCCATTTTCTCCCAGCGCCTGCTGACGGACTCTGAACGGGGCGCATCGCCGCCAGGCGGTGTGGGGAGAGGGTCGGGAACGACACAAACCGGCGGGCAGTTCGGAACGGGCAGCTCGAGATATAGCTGGTATGGGAGTGCCAGGAACAGGAGTTCCAGGGGCAGGTGTTGCTGGACCAGGGGTGCCGGGCGCCGGAGGAAGTGGGGCCTGAGGAAAGGGCTCGTAGTCGGCTTCCGGTTTTAGCGGCTCCAAAACCAGCTGTTCCTCTGGAGTTTCGTGCTCTTGCTCAAGTGCGGCAGAGCTGGGACGCTGATTGCGGACATCGATGCCACGTGCAAGTTTCATTTCCTGAAAAGTGGACTGTCCAGAAAGCCCCGCTTCCTGTAATTGCTCAGGACTGCAGAGGAAAAATCGACCATGCACAGTGACATACACGACCCTATAGGTACCAGCTTGTCCGACGTGCGTTCAACAGCGACTACTTCACCTGGACCCAACCAAACACCACGTCTACCGGGGTTAGCAGCATCCCCGCGCCAGGGCGGTGGCAAAAGGATAACCCAGCCGAGGCGCAAAACGCCGTCAATCTGCGAGCCGCCGAAGAGGGGGATGTCGAAAGGTGAAGCTGACCTTCTACAGTGAAGGCGGCAAATGCATTAGCGTGCACAGATGCTCCTTAAAGGCAAACACAACACGAGGGGCGACTTTGCTTGCTATCAAAGCCAAGTCAGCAGCCGTACCCTAATGCACATTATTGGCACCCATCACTCCAGGTGGAGGGGGAACCCATCGTGGCATCCTGGCAAAACACCGCTGGCACCAGGATTGGAGCTGATTGCACTGGAAGCCTGAACCATTCTCACAAGGGTCCTGGGCGGAAGCAGCATCCCGACACCAGGGGACGGGTCTGTGAGAGGAGTCTAGCTCCCGAACAACGTGGCACTTGCTTCCTTGCCTAATTCACTCTGGCACTGCATCGCCGTCTGGCAAGATAACGTCATCCAAGGAACCCACCGACGAAGAATCCTCGCCCTCTAAAAACGATTCGTCTCCCAAAGGCACAGCAGCCTTGGCTGGAGAGGACGGGGCCACAATCGCCAGGGATGACGGTGGCTCATGAATATCCTGCCATGTGATGGAGCCTGGCTTCAGCAGCGCCTGGGCACGGGGCCACTTACCATTGCGAAAAGTTGACAGGACTGCATCGACCACCCGCTGCTTGGCACGCCAGCTAGTGTGCACCGTACCATGATGAGATTGCCACGTTTTTGGCTGCCGGCCTGGCTGCCTGAGCCCCCTGATGGCACCTCGACCCATGAACCTATGGCCTGAGCGTCCGCATCACAGAACCGCATGGCATGGCCACCCAAAGGCATGCACCGGCGCAGCCTATTGTAACCTGCACAACTAGCATGGCTCGGGTCTGTCAACGCACGGCAAAGGAACCCCCTCTGAACAACTCCAAGAACTGCTTGCCAGACATCTTACGCTTGGGCAAGAAGTGAGTATCATCAGTGAGCTGCCAGAGGTCACCCACACGGAGGGCCAAGCGGGCCAAAGAAATGTTGCGTCGGAGGGATGAAACCTGGTGAAGTATCTGTGAAGACAAGTGACTAAACTAAAACCCTCCGGCACCACATCAGGCACTGCCCAAGAATAGGGGGGCCGTGAGCCCTTCACACGAGCCTTGCCCTTAGCGCAATGCATCTCAAGCCATCGGCCATGCTCCTCGCGCAGGGCCACGAAGTGCGAGCGTTGCATATGACGAAAGCGGATGCAGGACACAGCCGACATAAGCACAAACAGGCCAACAACCTGGGCAGACCCTGTGAGTTCGCATGTCACCGCAACAAGGTTGAGCAATTCTCAGGGTTGCAGTTCGGGCGCTTGCCTGGCCAGGTGGCCTTGTTGGTGTCCTTTATGAGGTAAGGTCAAAAAGTGTTCAAACGGCAAGACAGCCCCCAGGTGCTTATTACACCAGCAAAAAGAGTGATAAACGGAGCTGGCCGCGGTGGGACCCCCGCACGCTACCTGCTGCAAGAATCTCGCGAGATGGGCGGCAGAAGGATTGCTGATGGGCAGAGCCTGTTGCTGAGGGAATTTGACCCATCTGCGCAAATTAGCAGCAACGGACGTCAGATGTCCAACATTACAGCAGCTCGCAGCTGCCATCACTAGGCCTTCTGCAGAGGCGACAGCCTGCTCATCATTCCAGGATGCGATGGCGATCCCAAGCAGTGATAAATCAATGAAATACGTAACGGCCAAAAGGAACAGCTCTCTAACTTTCCTCTGCAGAGCAGTACGATTATCCGCCCCCGCGGCAGGCGGATCTGCAGCTTAGCGCGCTTCGGGGCAGGATCTGCTTGCAACACTGGGGCCCATGATCATCCGCCGAAGCGTAGGCTCTGCTGGTCCAGACAATGAAATGCTTGCAGAAGGGCCAGCAGTGTGATCATCAGGGAGCAGGAGAGTGAAGAGCGCAGACGCCAGGGAACTTAGAGGAGACCTTTGTCGTCCAGCGCTGCCCGCAGGTGCTGCAGCAGGGACGGCGTCAGCTCTGGGTCCGGGGTAGTGCGAGAGAAACTTGGCCCGGAGGTCCTCAGCGACCTCCGCCGTCAGCTTGGGCACTGCAGCGCCGGCCAAAAGTGAGGCAGGCGACGCCACGACGGGAGGAGAAGGAGTGCGGCCAGCAGCTGCTGTTGCAAAGTGAATGAGGCGTCTGGCATTAGCAATCGCCGGGTTCACAGGCAGAGGGTCATCAGTATTACGAAGCAAAGCTCTGAGTACAGGTGCCTCGTCAGACCCCTCTTCAGCAGCAAAGGCAACAGTGGCCAAAGCGGTGAATCCTCCGGCTGTTAGCGCAGCCTGCAACGTGGCAGGAGCACCCCACTCAGTAAGGAGCGAAGTGAGGTAGGCAGTATCATCCATGCGCGGATGAGCCATGGCCTAACGTCAACGCTACCACGAAAGCCAGAGGAAAGAAAACGGCTGCGGGATGCACAGATAGCAGTCAAGTGGCAGGCCACCCTAGAACCTGACATGGTAGCAATGGCACTGCAAGTTTTTCACTGGCAGAGACGCTAGCAGTGAGGTTTACCAGCCTGCTCTGTGACACTCCTTGCAGAAATGGCGCACATGCTCGTCAGACCGGTCAGGGCGAATACGCCGATTGCAGAGACGCCCACAGGCCGGATTGCCACACAGTCGTTGACAGCGGGCAGGGACCACATACTCAGACAAGATGCGACGCACGCGAGCCCTAGTAGCAGCTGTCATGGTCTGGGCAATGCGTCGAAGCTCTGCATCGGTAAGTTGGTTGACGGCCGCACGGGGGGCACATGCGTTGTCCCCCAAGCAGCAGTGGATTCCTGGAAACCACGAGCGCAGCAAATCTTTCCAGGCGAGTCACTGTGTTTGGTGGTCCTGCCACTGCTCTACTCCAGTTACACGCAGGACTCTGACTAGTTGTGGTTTCTGGATAACCAGGCAGCAGTCAGCGCCGCTGTCAAAGGCATGAGCGCCGAACAGGATGTTTTTGAAATTGCGCATTACGCTGCCCTGCTTCGAGCAAGTCCAACGCGAGCGATGGTCTGAGCCTAGACTGCAGCTGGTCGCAAAGCCAGCCTTGGCACTTGGAGCAGTTCGCTTTTCCTGCAGCGGGCTACCGTGACATGATTCGCGCCGAGCTTTTGTGAGGTGAAACAGTAGGATTGAGACTGCAGGGGGGAACTATGGGGTTCACTAGCTCTTCATCTTACATGTGAGCTATGTGCTTACTCCGTAGAGTAATTGAAAACCCTCTGCGCTTGCTGTCTGATGGTGCGGTGTAACCGCTCCACTTGGCCGTGTTGCCACGGGGACTGTGCTGCTGAGAGACGTTCAAGCACGGCATTCCTTGTCAAGAATTGCGCGAAGTGCTCACTCCGAAAAATCGTATCAGGGTCCGTGTATATAACTTCCGGGGGGCCGTATGCCTGAAACCAGCCCTGTTCTAATGCAGCAACTGCCGTTGCAGCATCGCCGGCTTCTAAGTAAAACGCCCTCGCAAAGGACGTGGCTGTATCCACTGCGGTCAGGAGAAACACCCTGTACTGCACCCCATCTCGCTGCAGCGTCAAATCAAGCGTGTCTATGGCCAGAATGCTATTGAAAGAACGAGGCTTTGCCGACCCAACCACCGAATGTGATGGTGGTGGCTTTTGGGAATCACAAACAGCACATCTGAAACGCTCAGCTTGACGGAGTAACCATGGCGCCGCCCCTGCATCACGCAAGAATTCCGCCGTTCCACAATGTCCCAATCCTACATGCAACCTCTGGAGATAATTCTCTACAGCACTTTGCGAAATGTTGGACTGATCCAACCCTGGGACAGGCTGTGGCCTCGGCTGAACTTCTGCTGGCGGCTGTCCTTCTTGTGGCTTATCCCCGAACATAGTCACAACTAGACTAGCATTTAGGGGAAGTCTTAAACGCTTTGACCCAGTCAACTCCTTACACCAATCTACAAAGTACCATTCCCCCGCTACCCTAGCAAGTGTAGTGCGCCTAGTCGCCACAACCCCATTTGGCAAGTTTGCAAAGCACTTCAACTGGCGTGCACACACAATCGTGTCCACCTCAAGTCCACTCCATGAGTGAAGCTGTGTTTGAATGGGGATAGGTAGATCTTCTTTCTTATATCGGCCAGGGTACTGGAGTTTATTAAGTTGTTGCGCAAGGTTTGGATCGGTAACCTTGAAGATGGTTTGGGATGCTTGGGACTCAACCAGGAAGGCCTGTTCTACTACAACTCCTTGCAATGCAAAACGTTTCTGCACGGACACGGAATGATTAAGATCATGCTCGCATTGCTCATCAAAACATGGCACTCCGGAACTGACGTCCCCATCTGTGTCCAAACCTTCTGCCACAAATGCACTCTGCTTTCTACCAACACCCTCCATCAAGGCATGACACAGAGGAGGCTCATAGTCTTCGGCCCAAGAGGAAACAGACCGCCCTTGGAATGTCCCCTCAATTCTACCGTGTTGACAACTCTCATGAGAACACCTAAACTGGCACATGTGCTGAGCCAGGCTCTTCCTAGTTGTGAAAACGAGGGTAGGCTTCTTCAGCGGCTTTTCATTGGCCGGATGTTTAAGGCCAAGAACACACTGATCGAAGTGAACATAGCCATGATCCACAGACAAACGGTCAAACCCGGGATCTCGCCACGCAGAGCTAGTCCTGCGGTTCTCTGCATGTGTACGCCGGTTCCCTGAGGATTGGCACTCAATCACTACAAACAGCAGATCCAAATCATCGCGGCTGAGGAGTCTATCCTTCAGTATCTTTTGTCGTGTATCGAGGCTACGCCTAGCATTGAACCTATTCCAAGAGCAATGCGCCCTACAAGGAAAGGATACCATCCGGGGGCTTGCAAACTTCCAACAACGACGTGAGATACCATCTAGCCTCCACGCCACGCAACTGTTGGCCCCACGCAAGACCGAGCCGTATGGCTTCTCCGTGCCCAGCCTCCTCAAAACAATGGCTCAAATCAGCTTTCCCGGCATACACCTCAACCAAACCTACCTCTACACCTCGATCAACTTTCCAACCCTGTGGGCCCAGCCATCGCTTCAACTCGGGCCTGGTGGCCCGCCGGGAGAAATCTACCTTGGTGGCCTTCCGACACTCGGGTAGCTCAAGGGTACTAGGCCTACAATATACATCCACTTCGGGGGAAACCCTAGGCCAACTTGTGGAACCAGAATCAATCTCAGGATGGCCACCCTCAAGTGTATGTGGATGAGGCACCAAGGTTTCCTGAGCGAGATGCGCAGTCATCACAGCAATGCCGCAAATTCCCAACCATCGCGACCATCTGGATCGTAGTCGGGCACCATCCTTCCCGAAGACGCCCTCGATGCCAGAGTAGCTGTTCCTGCTCGAAGCTGAGCCGCTTGTGTGAGAAGGACGTCGGCCTCCATCTCCAAGCGCGCAACCTCTGCTGCCACTTCTGGTGCATCATCGCGGTATCTGGCTCCCGTGCCAGAGGTGCCATGCGATCGTGGATTGTCGGAGGTGGCAATGAGGCTGCCTGCATTGAGGTCGGAGTTGAGGCCATTGGAGTTGTCATCGGCATTGTAGGTGGAGAGGATGCCGTCGGAGTTGTCGTTGGCATTGCCGGTGGAGATGAAGCCGTCGGAGTTGCCATTGGCATTGCGGGGGCAACTGATTGCCCAACTGATGGCACTGTTGTCGTTGGCATCGGCGCCATGGCTGCAGGGACATCCTGCGCCGTGGCTGCACATATCCGGCGTTGCCACTGGTGTTGATCACTGCCGAAATCACAGGTCTCGCCTTCGGCACTTGGTGGAGTGTGTACGCGGTACCACTCGGTGCTGCTGCCGACACCGCGACCTGTGGAGTCTAGTCAATGTAGCACTCACCTTTCGAACATGCGATGTGATCGTGGGCCCCAGCGTCTTGCACCAGGTCTTCATCTCGGCACTGCGGCGGTCCCTGCACACACACGTTTTGCTGCAATCCTTCAAAGGGAAGTACGTGATCTGCCTTGTCTGGTTGCTGATCTGAAGGATCTTTCCTTTGCATACCCGACAGCTTCTGCAGAAACTGCAATGATAGGTTACGAAATGTTTGTTCGCGAATCTTTCCAACAGGTGTGCTGGGCAGCGCGAATAATCCGGGGGGTTGCTCGTCTCGGCACCCACTCGGTGCTCGCACTTGCCGCGGAAGAACCCTGTGAGATTCACTGACATCATCGGAATCACTGCAGCTGAAGTACTCTCCACTGTCGTCGCAAGGGCTAAGCTCAGGCTCAGGGGTCGCTTGATCAGGACACCCACGAACAGCATGCTGATTGGCAACCAATGCGTGCTGAACAACTTGCTTACCTACAGACACTGAGGCACCACTGGGAACCGGCCGTTCAAAGGTGTACTCTTCTAAAAGATCTCCATGCTGAGCACAATAAGTGTACCGTTTGCTGAGGTCACTAAGGTAAAGACCACGACCTTTGGGGGGCAATTGGTAACTCCTAGCCCTACTGTTACGGTACTCCACCCTTCGACCATCCTTCAGCATGAAAACGGTGCGCAAATCCCGAGGACCCTCAGGAACCCTGGCAGTCATGTTCATGCAAGGGAAAGCAGGCACTGACTTTGGAGGAGTTGTTGGCCTAAATGCAAACACAAACATGAACACGCGAGCATCTCCCTCTGCACTACCGATCTCCTTTCCACTGCAAGCGTGGCACGGTGTCCAATCGACAACTGTGCACAACACTCTATCACTATCGCTAAGAGACAAAACCAGTATCCACACCTCACGCCCGCTCAAAGCAGCTGGAGGTCTTCGAATGACCCGAGCGCGGTAGCCTATCTGGGCTGCTCTCACCTGCCAAGGCCAGTTTTGGGAATCAAACATGTGGGGCCCCAGGATGGAATGCACAGCATTGAGGTCACGAGGCAAGGGTATCCAAGGTCCATGGGTCTCCTTTGCTAACCTGAGAAACACACTCCTAGCATATGTCTCGCTGCGACCTGCTATCAAAATCTGGGACACGAAGAACATCATCCGGAACTACTTCTTGCACTGGAGGGCGCGAACTCTGACTTGTCTTAATAGGAACCCCACTAGGCTTCTCAAACCCAAGGCCGGGTGGCCTGGTCAAGTCTTCGCACTCTCCCTCTGGCGCAAAATCCGGAGCCTCGGCAGAATGAAAGCCAAACTGGAACAAAGGTAAGAGATAATGTCCCACTTGATTGGTCTCAAGATGCACTACCCCTAGGTTCGGGATCTCCAGTGTATCATTGCCACAATCAATTTGGCTTTCATTTGCCTCAACGCTTGAATTGACAGGAGGAATGGCGCCTTTCCTGGGATGACAGATGCCTGCACAAAACCATCCTGCTTGCCGACGCGAACAGGATACTTCACTGTGTAGCTGGCCTTTGTCTCCCCATTGATCCCCTCAAAACGGGTTTCTGATGGCCCCCGCTCGCGAGGCCTCCCCCTGTAAGGCGCTGCAGTTCTTCGTTCCACCTCTTTTCATTCTCGGATCCTACCAAAGTAGAGGTACAACCAGTATCTAGAATAGCGTGCCCAGGAGGTGTCACAAGACAGCATGCTTCGGCACTAGCACTTGCAGCAGAACACAAACCTAGCAAGTCATCCTGCACAAGGCACTGGTTGACAAAACTTTCGACTGAGGTTGTAGCCGCGGCAGGGTCGATGCCAAACTCCTGGGTCGCCACGTAGCCAGAGCGCACGGCCATAAAGTTAAACTCTGGCTGGAACTGCACAGGGAAAGGAGTCTGCTGCGGAGAGGCAGCGCCAGACGAAGTCGCTGTCGCCATGCTCAAGTACTGCGCGCCGGTCGGCTCCTTTCGGGCGCCCTGGCGCTTTCCTGATGACTTTCCTTTTCCCTTTCCTTTGGCCCTTCGATCTCGTCTGGGAGGAGGAGTCTTCTGGCGGGGACGTCTCTGCGAAGAGGAGGAGTGCCTACTGCGCTCCTTCCACTGAAAGTCCCGCGAACGCCCAGTTGAGGATGACGATCTTGGCTTGCCGTCGCGATGGCCATCCCTATGGCTCGAGGAAGGCCGACTGCGGTACGAGGGCGCCTGCTTCTTTTCTGCGCCCTGATCGCTGGGTTCCTTGAAACCCCTTGCCTTCTGCAAAGCCATCAACTTCTGCCTGGCCTCCAAGTAGCCCAGCATTGCTGAATCGTAGTCTTCGTCTTCCTCCGCCAGTCACCGCCATCGCCTTCGGCTCCTTCGGTCTCCTCATCCTTGCCAAACCACCGAAGCCATCTTCTCCCGAATCTTCTCCAAACCAATCTTCTTCGTCGTCATAGTCCTCGTCATAGTCGTCGTCCTGGCCATCCGCCAGGAAGCTGCTATGCTCTGGCTGGGACGTTGCCCTGCCAACCACCATGGCATCAAGCTCCGTCTTCCGAAGAAGCTCTGCCACTTTCTCGTAACGCAGGGAGCCCCCTGAAGAGCGAAGCAAGCTCGCCCGAGTCTGCAGTGTAATGCCCACATGACGCAAGTACAGGAAACCCTTGATCACTTCTGGAAACTGAAACTGCTCGACCACTGGTGGTTCTTCAGGAGCTGCGGGGCCAACTGGTGGCTCCGGCTGCGTCGCCCCTTCAGTCAGACCAGCTACTGTCGCCTGGTGCGCCTGCAAAGCAACCATGTAGTCCAACGAAGCACGCCTAATGGAAGTCCTGCTGGCGCCTGCGTTCCAGCCTCAGCTCTGCGGTGATCAAGTCCTCCACTTTCGCGAGGGTTGTCTCGAAGCGAGTCGTGTAAGCCGTGGTCTCTTCGCCTCGCTTCCGGCGCATCCTGCACAAAAGATTCTCCATCCAGTCCGACAGCTCTTGCTCTGGTGTAAACTGAAAGCGAGAATCGAGAACTGCGAGCATGCTGATCACTCCAGACGCATTGCGAAAAGCTCCTGGATCCTTTTCCCGGAAACACTCGAAGGCTGACCCTGAAAGGTTGGCAATAAGTCTTGGGGCTGCTAGGGTCTGTTTACTGTCCTCCAGTCCATGGAAATACAGAAGTGCCCTCTTCCTGTAATCACGGTAAAGGTCCAGACGACCAGCAAAGTTTGGAACTCTTTTATCATCCTCCTTGGTCTCCATGTTCATGAACAGGATGTCCTTCTGTTGCCAGTCGCCCTGGATCTTAAAGGCAGACCGGCTCCGCTGCCATGTTGATGGGCTGGCAACAATACGTAGCACTAAGCTGACGGGGATGCTTGCAAGGTGCATCAACCTACTCCATATCTTAAGGGATACCTGAAAGACGCGGATGTACATCCCTAGCATGTCTGCATGTGAGGCTCCTGCCTTTTCCGCTCACCGAGAGACTAGCTCATGTGCACACCTTGAGCCATACCAGGCCAGTGTGCCAGCGGTCCTTCATGAACAGGCTGTTTGCCTGCATACATTCACAAAGGTTCACAAACTTATCTGCTCTTGCTCTTGTGGCTCTCATGGGCCTTCCATTACATTCGCATGGTCATCTTGTTGCTGCGACCCCTACATCAGAGCCTAGAAGTTCAGCTTCAAGCCATAACAACGAATCAACAGACCTCAAGCATTTTATCTCCTGTCCAAAAGCAATGAACTTCAGCCCCTGCCTCCATGCACGTTCACACTACAATTTACAAATCGGATGTTGAAGGAACCTGTTCCAACTGAACTGGTTTGATTAGACCTGAGATCCAGTGTACCTATGGAAAGAAAACCCCTAAATGGAAAAGAGACAAAACCTGGATCCCTGAAGGGCCTCTGCATCTAGGTGTGTAGCGTCTGGTGGCGGCTCCTGCCACAGTGGGAAACGTAGGGCCTCCACCTGCGCCGTCGCTTTCAGCAGCTCAGCTTTCCCAATCGGCGTCAGAAACTTTTGGCGCAGCCGCTCAAAAGCCTGCTGTCGCTCCCTTGCATGCGCTGGCTTCGTCTTGAGCAGACGCAAATCCTCATCCGTAGTGCCGGTGCTGCTTGAGGCACCCATGACATCCTGCTTTGACTGCACACTTTGAGCCGTACAGCTGAGACAGAGATGGAGCAAAAGAAAGCGATTTGGGATGTCTTGGTGCAGAACAGCACTGCTGACTCTGCCATAACACCAGGCCTCCTTTTGCAAAGACCTGGAAAATCAGTGTGTGCCAGCGTGTCACATCGTCGCGGTACCTCTGCGAGTTTGGAGGTGTAATATTACCATGCCAGGCATGCCCCTTTTTGCAAATTTCTGGGCCTGTCCCAAGTCTGAAGGAGCCGCTCCCAGGAACCACGTAAGCCATCCGGGCCTGTCAGAACTCCCAGAAGCTGGGCTTATCCAGGAGAATCAGCCCCGGCCCCAGGAGTCTCGGCTGGCCAGGGCCGTGCTGCAGAGCAACTCCAGCGCAGTGAGGCCTCGCCGAGTGCACCAAGCATTCATCAAGCCAGCTCAGCTCGCTCAGCCAACGGCTCCTGCTTAGACGCGTGCCCAACCCTACGACGTCGAGCTTTGTTCGGTACTGGGAGCAGAGCTCCTTCTGCGCAGCAGTCTCCTGTCAGAGCAAGCTGAACTACTCGCAATCAATCGAAGACTCCGTGCTTGCTCCTCGGGACCACAAAAGCTCATGACCTCAGGAGATCGATCGTCGGACAGCTTGCAGCACTCTTGCAAGCTGAATCTGTAGGAACCTCTCAGGCCGGTGCGAAGGAGCTGGCGGCCCAATAGCGACAGTCGCCAGCCACATCTGAATGCGGCCAGCGCTGAGGCCTTGCGGACCCCTCCTATAAGACCAAGGAAAGAAAGACTCCGAGAGAGGCTGCAGAGGCTGCAGCCACGTGGTTGCATCCACGGCCAAGCCAAAGTCCAACAACCAAAAGCATGCCTCGGAAGCTGTTGAGGGAGTTCCAGACTGTGCATGGGCTGACCGCCAAACATGCTCCGTTGCCGCATCTCTTGGCCAAGCGACACGCTTGGATGTTTCCTGCTCAGGCCACATGCTAACTTGCCCGGATGAGGAAAGTCGATGACTGTATACATGCTGCAAGGACTCACACAAGGCAATGAACAAGATGCAAGACTGGCCTCGATGTCGGAACAGGGAAGTAGATGACCACCATCCACGGCATCGCTCAAGAGCACATTGTGCTGGCAGCGGTGGTGAAATAGGCCACAAGAGAACCATTTCGGAATGAGATGTAATGTCACATACTGTTTGCTGCCGGCGCAACGCAATATCACCTTTCCATAGTGCTGCAACATACTGCATCATTTCACGACGCAGCCCATATTGGGTCTTTCCAACAACAGCAACGACGACCACAGCGACAACAGCAGCAGCAGAAGGAGTCATGGCAATGAAGACGATGGCAAGGGCAGGACTGATCATTGTATGAACCGTTGCAATAGATAGCAGGAGACTGAAAATTATGAATGACACAGATGTCCACCGTTGCTAGTGGTGGAAGCAGTGTGACGACCTGGACTTGTCATCTGCTGGTCTAGCACCTCTCTGCAGGTATGATTGTTTCCTGGCCATTTGTTTTGAGCAAAAGTAGGGCAAAGAGATATCTGCCACTTCTTTCTGGCCTCTTTCAAAGTGGGCGAAAGCTTTACACGAAGGGAAAGCCAGCTGGCACAAGCGAAGCAAATGTTAGATACTACATGGAAATGTCACATGCGGAAGCTTCCATTCAGGCACAACACGTGCAAGCCTTCGGGTGTCTCTGATTTTGGACAAATTTGCCAGGTGAGACGTCACAATTTTCAGCCATGGCTTCAGGCATGGACTGACAAGAAATCGATATTTTGTAAAATTTTACAATGCAGGTATTGAGGTTTCACGCGTTTGCTGTAGAGATCGCGAAGAGCGCAGGGCTTTGCGTTACCTTACGTTAAAGGTTAACCGCTAACGCTTACAACACAACATACCGCATCGCATCGCATCGCTGCTCCGGGTTCCTTCGCAATCTCCACCTCATGCCTCGCGCTGCTTTCGCAAGAATGGCGCGGCGGATGCCGACGAGCTTCCTGCCGCGCAACCGCTGACAACGAAGGTCCGGGCAAGAAAGCTGTGGGCCACCTTGCCAACGAGAATCAGACGCGGCAGGCTTGGCCACAATGCTCAGCATCTTTCGTTATTCCAATCTGCTAAAAGATTCAGTCCACTTTGTAATCACGAACTCTTAAGACCTCTGACAAACCAGCAAAAACGAACTCCACAAGCAACCTCCACACATAGATTTAGTCTATAGCTTCCCGCACATCATTCTGCATGCGTCAATCCCGCTGGTCGAGGCGCACATGATTGACGCACGATAGCTGCAAGAAATACGCAAGCTGTTTTTAAAGTTTGCCAAGCGAAATTGCACATGTCCTGTGATATTTCTGAAAGATGACAGGAACTTTCGAACTTTCCAGCTGATGCAGCAGGAACACAACAGAGCTCTGGTGTGTTCGCAGAAGCCACAATGCGCGGTGCGGGTTGGAGACTCAGCTTCGCTGCTTCACTTTACCCATGATGCGGGTTTGGGGTTTGGGCGGATTGCCCCTCGACAATATACAGAAGCTGCGCAACTCGACTTTTCTTCACCTTGAAACTTTATTTAGCATGCTGAGGCGCTCACCGAATTGACGTCTCGATGCCAAGCATGCGGTGCCAGCCGCTCAAGCGTCGGCCCCAACTGCCTGCGCTCTAAAACACAACGCGGGAGAAGGGTGAAGGTCCCAGGCCCGGCAACCTTTCCTTGCACGTTAGTGCAAGCTCTCTATGCACAGCAGGAATTATGTTTTTTGATCCGCAGCATCCGAGCGGATCTGAAAGCCGTCAGGGCTTCGGGTAGGGACAGTCTTGAAAAAACCTAAGTATGCTCAAAGCAGTTCAGCCAAACGGTTCTTCCTTTTGTTTCAAAGATTTGGCTTGAAAGAATGGAGAGCAGGCAGTCTGCACAGCCAGCTACGCCAGCTGCCGGACGGCTTCAACCCAAAACTGGCCGACTCCTGCATGCGCTGCATGCGCATCGACGCGGTGTTCATCCGCGGCCATTTGGCGTATTCTGGCGTAATCTCAAGCTCATAAGCTCAGTGCCTGTTGATGTCCCTGAGTTCTTGGCCCAGAACGTAGGCCGTCTGGCACAACAGCCCAGGACATGATTTTCCATTCGTATCTCTTCGCGTGGCATCAGCTGGCAACGTGCGCATCATCAAAAACATCCTTGTCCACTCACCCCCAACGCATCACAGATGTACCAAATGCCTGCACTCTAACTAACAGGAGACAATACTTCCTGAAACCTGCACATCGGTGCACCGCTCGGCTCCGGCATGCCAAGCAGGCGGTGTAAGTTGCACAAAACTCTTACATCCTGTGCAACTTGCGCAAAACTCCTACCTCCTTGCGAAATCTTGAGAAGCTGCATGGCTGCACATTGCGATCATTGTGCAAGTGGTGTGCGTCTGCTTGCCATGTCTCAAATTGGCGCAAGGCAGCTTCAGTGAATCTCAAAGTGGCAGGAAGCACCGGATCAGGGCAATGGCTAGGGCCTCACAGTCTTCACGGGCCCGCAAGAACCTCTTTGCACTCAGCTGCACTCTGCCGTCCGTAAAGGCCCCGAACACAGCCGCGGCGCACAGCACTGGGACCGTCCTGGCTAGTGACGGAAGTGGACAGGGCTCCCCGAATCTTCACATGCATTATCATGCATTTTGTAACGTTTGTACTTGCACAGGCCTGGTTGGGTGGTGCTGGGCGCCGCAACCAAGCATCCAAGCATTCGCCCGGCAAACGAGCCATGGCCTCAGACCACCACGGGTCGGTTAGCGGAGCACTACCAGCCGAGGATCCTGACTGACTAGACAAACAGGCAGAACATGCCAGAGCAGGCACTGCCGTCTCAGTATTCTACGAGGCAAACACGCCAACCGTTCTCCTTCTGATCAACCTTGATCGAGTTGGCAAAGCGCATGCAAGGCTAAGCACCGAAAGCTTTTCCACACCAGCCCTCAACCTCGAACCTTGTGGCCAAGGTAGCGTGGTATGCGCATGACCTGAAAAATGTGATCCATAGCAACGTCACGTGCCATCACGAACGAACTATAATGTCTTGATGCGCTGCTTCGAATTCAAGGCCCAGCGGCTGCAGACCTGCCATCGCTGCTGACCTCCTTAAAGCGCTCCAGAAGGCTCACCTTCGCACAAAAAGTGCAGCACCCGTCATGCACCAGAATGGCTGCTTCGGGGATGTGTACGAGAAATGCATCAGGCAAGAAACTGCGCCCAACGACTATTAGGAAGATCCAGTCAGTTCAAGCTGCTTGGCTGGCATCGAGAGTATGAGGCAAGTTGCAGGAATGATCACGAACGGCTTAGGAGCTCTTTTCTGGTGTTGCCGCCCATTTGATGCAGGTGAGTGCTCAGGACGGTTTGTGTGCCAGGACGGGTTGCGGGGTTGCAGGGCCACTTCACGCTGTGAGGCGTGTACCTCAAAAAGTGCTGTCAGCAACGCACATTACCGCCAAATGGAGATACGCCAGGGCAAAGATAATCTCGAAAGGACCCTCACAAGCCACCCGCCTACACCACCATTTTTTGCATTTACAGCCCTAAATAGTCTTGGCAGCACCCTGCCTCAAACAAAGCTTGTTCCAGGTCTGCCTGGCAGCGATGAAGCACAATCAAATAGGTGGAATCGGGTCTCGCCGCTCTGTAGAGCTTCTCCTTCTCAATCTGAAATGTGTGATTGGTGGTACTGCGACAGTTGGCAAGATGATTTACATGACGTCAACCACTGAAGCAAAACCGTTTGCCAGACTGAAACCTTCCCAAGCTCAAAAGGTCAGCAACAGATTGCTTCGAAGCCTTCGTTTTGCAGAAAATGTCCTTGGTCACATTCATCGTAGCAGTTTTCTGAAACATGCACTGTAGCAGCGCTGTCAGCACCCCACTTTGAGCGCCACCGGCGCTTCCTTGCCCGTGCCAACCACCTCCCCGGACCAGACCTCGCAGCAGCAGCCAACTAGACGTGCATGCTATCATCTTCCCTCTCACCCAACTCCAAAAGGCCTCACTGAAGGACCCGCGACCCAGCATAGACCGGCAACGGTAGCGCATGCCGCCGACGGAAAACTGCGAGGTTCTTGACATGGGCAGGTCTCGCTTCACAGGTCTGCTTCATGTGTTGCAGTAAGGATGATTTTGATTCAAAAAGCCAGCTGTTTGCACTGAAAGCCCAATTATTTTCGTTCAATCCATGCAGGCCTCAATGCCTGCAGCACACTTCGGCAATTCAGATTCCTGCTTGAAGGGCAGACGTCATCAGGTGGTGTGCAGTCCCATCACTTAGGTGCTTGACCCAAAAAACCTTGCCTCGTGACTTCGGCCATGAGGCAGCTCGCGATCCACCCGAGTGGTTGGTGGGGGTGGTGGAGGCATTGGCCTCGGCTGCACCGAAAGCTCCATCATCTTGCCCCCAAGTTCTTGACAATACGGCTCTCTGCTGCACAGAGACAATCTGTGGTGGAACTGCTTGAGCACAGGCGCCGCTCGCCGCAAGCGTTAGATGATCAACGGGAATTAATTAGGGCAGTTAGCACTTCAACACCGCTCAGAGCCTGACGAGACCTAAAAACTCTTCTGTCTATCAAGAGGGTCCGTGCAACATGCTCCATTGAAACAACGCGTGTCGGCTTAGGCTCCACCCCCAACCCGCCCAAATCGCAGAAATCGCCCAAATCGCCATGCTGCCAAATCACGACACGAGGCCCGAAGCGAGTGCCTGCGCCAAGTAGCCACGGAGCGCTCCGCAGAATTTGCAGAAAAGGGAAACACGTGGAAACAAGAATGGGAGGAAGACGAAGTGAAGGCCACCGCAATGCAAATGGCCCTCTCAAGTTGCGGCGCGCCTCCGTGTGCATACCTCTGCCAGGAGACCTGAGGCAGAAGCTCTTGGTCCACAACTCGCAGTCCACCTCCAATGAAGTGTAGCCTGAGGCTTTTGCGCGCTACCAGATCTCACCCGCACCTTGCGAGTCTCCAAATTTCAAAGACATGCTGCTTCAGTCCATGTCCAGAATGGAAAGCAATTGCAAGGATGCCCTCGTGCCTGTGCACTGGGTGAAGAACTGGCGCCTATCTCATTCGAATCATTCGCAAGGAAATGCTGCCCATGCTAAGCCATCTGTGATTCAGGCATCCAGTCCCAACCGACAAGGGCGCTGATGGCACCACACACCTCACGTCTGAGCAGTCAAAGCCATTTTCTTTAACAACCAAGCGCTCCAGCAGCCTTCTGACTGCCCCCCCGCTCTGCGCAACGCAGATCTGCGCACGCGGTGTCGATTGCCTGGGGACACATAGCAGACAAATACTTTCTGCTGAGGTGAATGTCCAACCAACACTGCTTTCAGAAAAAAATCAATCAGCACATGCTTGAACGTGGCAAACAGTTGAAGGTTCTCTTCTCGTGCTGTTCAGCCATCAAAGCAAGCATCATTGGTTTGAAAGATGCTGAACATTGCTGAACTACAAGCAGTCAAGGCGAACGCACGCAACACAGCCCAGATGGGTTCATCATTAACTGAAAACTGTAAGATTTCAAGTGTCACAGGCTACCCACTAAAAATCACCTGCCTGACAGTTCCTTCACATGTTACGCTTCATTTCGGCGGCTGCAAAAAAAGTACCTGGCACTGCTGCGACCCTGAAGAGCAAATCCTCCAGATTTGGGCTCCAGCTACGCAACGTGTGTGACATCGATATTATCCGATAGTGCCCCTGAAGCAAGACAAAAAAATCTAGTGGGCCACACTGGGCGCTGCGAAAGGAACCAGCCACTGCAACTACGAACGGTGGGGCGACGCGTCACTCCGAGCCGCGCGAAGTCACGCCTCTCCATGAGTCACACCACCGGTCGAAGTCGTCACTCCAAAAACCATGAAAAGCCATGTGCATGCGCTGTCCAAAGCAGGTTTCGCAGCTGCAATAACAACAACAATGGCACGTTGCATGTGATTTGTCTATTGGATATTGCTTCTTCGCGCGACGCACCACAGGCAAGGGGCATGTTGAGACCTCATGTTAAGGCCCCGGGCACCGGCAACTCTTTGACTGGATGGTCTGCAATTCCTAGATCCAAAGAGATCTGGCTAATCATTTGCAGCGGAGTTCCTGACACCTTATGCAATTGCTGTTAATTTGTGGGCCCCAATGCTGGTCCATTTCATGGTGCTGCGCAAGGTCCACGCAGGGCTGGCAGCAACATCCATTCCCTTTTCAACAACAAAACTCGCGGCCGGACGTTGAATGCGTGTTCGTATGTGTTCGTCCTTTGCTTTGTTTTGGGGAAGGAGGCCTTTCCATCAGGGTTGCAAGGCATCGCAATAGAGGACATATGTTCAAGAATGAAATAGGCACCAATTGGAACACGTTGTCTTCTCCGAAGTATCAGATGCACGAAAGCAAAATTCTCCCCGAAACCCAAGAGGCAGGCAAAGCAGTCGGACCTAGCCAGAGATAGGTCAGAAAGCAGCCGACCGATGTGTCGGAAAGAAAGGACATTCTCATGTCACAACATGTGTCCACGGTTCCGCGCTGAGGGAAACAACTTGACAACTTGGAGCATTCCTGAAGGTCCCAATCAATGCTTGTGGCAGCAGTGGGGCTGACAGGAGTCATTCAAACCTGAAGACCAGCTGGTGCGCCCAAGTGTTGGAGCATCTCTTTACATGGGAAACGTTTTTGTACGCGTGAACAGCCCCAGCATCTCCGGGGCACCGATCCTAGGTTTCAAGGACGTGTGCAACGCCATGGTTGTAGCCAGTTTGTTTTGGTCACATCCCTGCCAATGCATTTTATTCTTGCAACCGACCACCAGTGGTCGGCCGCTGAGCTTTCTCTCCATCGTCTTGCTACCATGACAATTGCCATGAACGTGGCGAAAAGGAGCACGTAGGCCCGACTTGACAATGGCAACGATCAATCTCGCAGGAAGCATACCGAGGCCTGCAATTTGCACTTCCGCTGCAGTTTTTGTTCCCATACATACAGGTTAGCAATGTAGTGAGATCTGGGGGTACGCTTTGGCCACCCACTGGGGTCGTCTCAGAAGAGACGTGACCTCCTTGCGCGTGTGGATGGAGCTCCCGCTTCTCCAACTTGTCAAGGGCCGGCAAAAGAATTTTCAGATTCTCTTGCGGGAGCCAGACCGTGCCTTTCGCGATGTTGAACATGTTTTCCAGCTAGCTGCTTTCCACACTCCCAGCGCACTCTTAATGCCAGGAAACGGGGCATCCACGGTGAGGAAGAGCACCAGTCTGGAGGGTCATGCAGTTGTCCACGAAGACCAGGAGCCAGAGGAGTTCTGGAGTGAGCTGAAGAGCCTGGTCAAGAGCGCCGCCATGCCCCTATGATGCTGGGCTGAGACAACTCCATGGGCGCACACCATGTTTGGCCCAGAAATTTTCCTTGATAGTGGAGAACATGTAGCTACAACGCTTCTGGGGGACCTCAAGGCGACGCTGCACGTTGCTACCATAACCCGCAGGTCGAAGAGTGTCAATGCAGTAGTATTTTTGTGCACATTGGCTCTAATGTTGTCATTGACGCCTACGATCGTAGCGTCTAAAATTGCGCAAACAAGCCCACACCTGGCCCACCTAAGCCCCTAATATCTAGATCCCAAAATTCCGCAACCCAATCTCTTAAGTCCTAAGCCCTAAACCCCTAAACCCTAAACCCCTAAACCCTGAACTCCTAAACCCTAAACCCCTAACCCTAAACTCTAAACCCAACCTCCTAAATCCGAACACACAGCCTAGGTCAAGCCAGGGCTACTGAATCGCGCTTCAAAAACTTCTTCACCTATGACAACCCACAATCCGCGCAGGTCCAAGGGTTTAGAGTTCCGGGCTTAGGAATGTTTAGGAACTGTCGATAGTCCTTGGGGTAGTTGTCGGCAGTGGTCGGCAAGCTCTCGCGTCGTGGGCCAGACCTCCAGCGTGGGACCGTTCAGGCCGGGCTCCCGTTAGAATACCGTCTGGGCGACGGCTTGCTGCCTCCGTCCTTGAACGGCCTGGATTTATGGCCTAACTTGACAGAATGCATCTTGCCTGTGTAGCAGGCAATGGCACAAAAGCTCCGCAAAGACCTTGTCATCCAGAAAATTGTGGAGCTTGGCTGCCGGATTGACACATCGCAGCATCTGCGGCAGGAAACCTCCCGGAAGCCTGGCAGGGTCGACCCATCACGAAACCCGGATATCAGCGCCGAGCCTAGAGATGGAGCTGCCAAGGAACACAAGGAGACTGCGTATCTTTTTCCACAGTCCACATTTGCACAAAACGTGGATCATGCGTGGATGGCGCTTGCTCTGGGTGTCGACTTTGAAAGTCAGCGCCAAGGTCATCCACCCATGTATCCTGCGCTGTCAAGGGTTCCGCTTTGTAGGCCTCTGCCATGATTGGGGCCAGGTATATCGCCATCATGGTAACTAGGAACCGCTTCTGCATGCCTCAAACGCATCCGCGCCGAAAAGGCCATTCGACTTCTCCAACTTCAAAGGAGACGAAAGAGTTAAGAAGGGATAGTGACTGGCTCACGTGGGTCGGTGGGTCGTGGCAAGTCCTTTCAGCTGGAAAGGAGAAGCTGCCGCAACCACAAGCCAAAATTATCGACATCTCTTGACCACTGCACGCACTCGGTTGCTCGCCACTACCATTGCGCATTTGCCAACACAACCTTGGATCCTGTTCTCGTCAGGGACCAGACTATCAGCACTAATGCATTTTCTTGCATGCGTTGTTGTCTACCCTGGCGCGCAGCTCTAATTACGGGCACCCCCTCTAATTAGGCCCAAGAGAGAACACTGACATGTGACTCCGGAATGATGAGTGTGAAAGGTGGGATAGGACACCCACAACGTCAAAGACATTGGGTATGATGAATCAATGGAGTCCAAAACTCCACAGGATTCAAGTACTCTACGGAGTAAGCACATAATTAGCTCACATGTAAGATGAAGAGCTAGTGAACCCCCCCTACAGGAGGCGAAGACCTCCCCATCAAACAACGGAAGTAATCAGGGTGAGGTGGGAGGGAGAAAAGAAAGGAGCGTGATTGCAGCTGGTTCCAGTATTCGAGCCCCAAGCTACAATCAGAACACACGCCACCTGTTCATGCTTGAAAAAGGCCCTTCCCAACCAACCTACATATTCAAGGGCAAGAACACTGACATGTGACTCCGGAATGATGAGTGTGAAAGGTGGGATAGGACACCCACAACGTCAAAGACATTGGGTATGATGAATCAATGGAGTCCAGAACTCCACAGGATTCAAGTACTCTACGGAGTAAGCACATAATTATCTCACATGTAAGATGAAGAGCTAGTGAACCCCCCCTACAGGAGGCGAAGACCTCCCCATCAAACAACGGAAGTAATCAGGGTGAGGTGGGAGGGAGAAAAGAAAGGAGCGTGATTGCAGCTGGTTCCAGTATTCGAGCCCCAAGCTACAATCAGAACACATGCCACCTGTTCATGCTTGAAAAAGGCCCTTCCCAACCAACCTACATTTTCAAGGGCAACAACCCTTCGCGAGAGATGGAGACAGAAGCTAAGGTCCACACGAAGGCCACGGCACCATAGGATCCGGGGTGTAGGACCTGTCCACACAGGGATCGAGGATTCGATCATATTAGCCGCTCAGATGGTGCTCCTAAAGCCAGCTGCTCTGCACGAATTAGACGGTGCGCTCAGCCTTTGTCTCAGAGATCTGGTGCTCCAAGAGACATGATTTGCTGGCGCGAAGGGTGAGTGAATTCACTGAACTTTGTCCACTTGCGTGCTGTCTCAGGCAGACGCCAGCTTCGCATCGCAAAGCATCGCAGCATTGCGCAACATAGCGCAACCGGTCCAACGAGCAAGAAGAAAAAGCCTGCTTCTGGCGATTCACAAAGAGCTTGGCTCGGGAGGAGTTCTTCTCCAAGGTCAGATGGGTAACCGCACCATTGCCTAAGCCATGCAGGGTCCACGCAGGGTCCATGTAGAGTCACAACGTGCCAAAAGCCTTTCATCGCCCTTACACCTTCCGACGGCCAGCATCTACCCTTAGTCACTTAGTCCCGTGCAGTCTCACCTGGTGAGCCTGCCAAGTGCAGGGAGCCGAGAAGCTGTGAGGGTGAAGCATCTGGTCTCTGTGAAGCAGATCCTAGTTCTATTCATTCCTATTCCAACACAGGGCCAGGCACTAGGCCTCTAGGCACTGCAACAACCGGTGCAGGTACTGAGGCCTGGCGTCTCGCCATGCAGCGAGGCAGGATAAGATGACCTTTCAACATCATGAATGCAGCATGCCACTGAGATCTGCCAACAAGCATAGAAAATCGTCTTGCAACCTGAGCCTGAGACGCCAAGTTGCAGGCAAACTTAGGTCCAGACATGGGAGATCCCACGGCTACAGGCTCGGTAATTGCTGGGTACGGCACTAGGACCTGTCATTGTGCGAAACCACAGTGTTTCTGCTGGCAATGATGCATACGATTGATTATGATTGGACGTCCGACCTCTCGTTGGGGCTCAGCCAGAATCCTGCAAGCATTGCACAAGCCTCTGCCGCGCATCACAACCCGTTCGTTGCGTGACAACGCAGGCCTTTGCTGGAGGGCTTCCAATTCAGTACTGCTCGCCACCTGCAGAAGAAACTCGTTGCGGCTTCGGGCGCGTTGACCCAACTGAGGGCCGGTCTAAGTCCTGGATCTGCTGCTCCAGCTTGCGGGTTACCTGATACCAAGGCTCTGAAATGAATCATGTCTACCCGACAGGAGCAAACAGCGTGTCAGCCTGGTATCTGTCGTCAGCTTCCCGCCGGAACTCCTGATCTAATGTCTTGTGCTGTTCCAAGCTCATTGAGAGCGCACACCTCTTGCAGCTTTCGGTGATGGTCCAAACGAGCCCGCACCTCAGCTGGAAATGTCTTTGAAGCAGAGGCCTCCCTTGATTGCACAGAAACTCGCCTCTCGCTGCAAAGCCTCGCGGCATTCCTGTCAAGGCGGGATACATGCTAGACTGCTAGACTCTTCGATATTCTTCGATTGCAGATGATCATCCGCCCCCAAAGGTCAATGACACGAGTCATGTCGCCCCGGTTCCGCTATAGCCACCAGAGCTGGTGCAGTGCTAGTGCAGTCCACCCCGCCTCCCGAAGGTCTTCCACGGACCCCGCAACTCGCTTGCATTCGGTTTTGAGAAGATCCGATAGACCCTGACCAGAAATGAAGGAAACTCGTACCGAGACGCAGAGGGTGTAAACCAGCCTCGAACTCCGAACGTTGCACGATTGCGGCCTGATCCTGGCCGACACATCTTGCATGCCAAGTCAGGACAGGCACTCGCGATGCAAGCAGGAATGTGGGAAACTATTGCCCTAAGCAAGGCGGAAATTGACGCCAAGCAGATAGCCCCTGGGAGGACTTACCGACCGATGGGTAGCAGTTCTATGTGTACAGTTCTCTTGGACCCCTTACACCAAGAAGGTGTAGATAAAGATGTGTAGTGTTCAGGAGGGCTAGGATTCAAGTATAGAGGCTATGATGGCGGACGAGGCTGTAATGGCCAGGGTTGGGGAGGAGTATGAGCAGTGAGCAGGGTCCAAAGATTTCATGACGAAACCCCGAGCCTTCACTGTTGCTGAGGTCAACGTGTCCAAGGCGCAGCCTACAAAGACAGCTGCACACACATGGCCATGATTAGATGTTTAGTATGAAGCGTCCTACAATGCTTCCTCGCAGACCCATCTCTCATGAGCGAAGTTAATGATCCTATTTCATTTTGACCTGGCTAGGAGATTGGACATTCCACGCAGGCTGGTCACGCACTGTCAACATGGATTTCACAGCTGAATATGCGGATGCAAGAGCATGATCATGCTGATTCTTCTGGCCTGAATATTCAGCTCGGCCAATGCTAAAATCCACAATGATGTAGTTAGTTTTAGCCCGCTGTACATCATAAACGTTCGTTTCGGAGCCTAAGGTTCTGATCTTTTGGAAATGCAGTTGCCTCGATCACCCATGCAAGCTACCTCAGTACCCGGCCTAGTCTGTGTTCGACTGACTCCTGCGTTCCACCAAGGCTGTGTCTCTGCAAAGCGCGTACTGCACAGTCACAAGACTTCAGGTGCAACTTAGCGAGAAGAAGGGAAGAGGCACCACCGGGGTTCACGTTTAAAACGAGAGAAGGAGAGAGAGAGAGAGAGAGAGAGAGAGAGGAGAGAAATGGCAAAAAGATAAGGCCGAACGAGCGAAACAGAGGGCGGTGGGACGAGCAAAGGCACATGCCAAACTGGAGACACCTTGAATCTGCGCCCTTCGCGGCTGAACTCTCGTCGAAGAGGCCTCCAGTCTTCTCAAGCGTTGCTCCATTGCATCCTGCAGATTCTCCAGGCGGAGCTGCAACCTCCGCGCGATCAAGACCAGCTCTGCATCCCTGCCGCAGAAACAAGACCTAATCACACCTTCATTTCTCCTCATATCTGGCTTCATGCGTTCTCCCAATAGCCAGGGATCTGATTGAAGCCTGCAGCCGTGAAGCCACCATCTACATACAAAGTCTGTCCTGTGACAAACGAGGATGCGTCACTAGCTAAGAAGGCGATTGGTCGTGCGACCTCTTTGGCCTGTCCCACACGTTTCATCGGCTTCAGATTCGTGAAGTCACGAACGTAAACAGGGCTAGCAGTCTGGATGAGAGGAGTTTCGATGACACCCGGCGCCACAGAATTGACGCGGATTCCAAAGCGTGCCCATTCCACCGCAAGATTTCGCGTCATCTGGTCCATAGCAGCCTTGGAAGCAGCATACGGGAAGCCAGATGGGATATGGCAGCACCCGGCAACAGAGGACAGGTTCACCACAGACGCACCACTGCGCTTTCCCGAGGACCTGCTCGACTCGCTGGCCTTCTGCAGCAAAGGCAACACTGCCTGCAGAAGCAATGTCGTTGCTTGCTCTGAAGAGTTATGGGCTGATTGCATAGTGTAGGGTGTTAAGGGGCCTCGCGGTCGGGATACTGGTTTTTGTTTGTTTGGTTCTCTGCCTGGGTGAGCCACATACAGCTCATGAAATTTGTGCTGAAAACCTTGTTGAAGTCCTCCTCCTGAAAATCCTCTGCTTTCTTCCGTATGTTCGTGCCGCAATTGTTGACGAGGACATCCAGCTCTGACCATGGAAGTTTCTCAACCAAAGCCTTGATTCCAGCTTGGGAAGAAAGATCCGCCACAATCGTGTGGCAGCTCTCTCTCCGCGGCATTTTCTTTCGAGCTGCCTCCAGGTCTTCGGCTCCTCGTGCGCAGATTGCCACTTCCGCCCCTGACGGCAGGTCATACTGCACATACCGAAAACCAAATGCAGTTGACATTTATCTGAGAATTGGTTGCATGGCAGTGATTTGGCAAGCTGACAGACAATGCCCCTATACGGTCAACAGTTCTCCAGGACTGCCAAGATGATCTCCCCAAGATGCAACGCTATGCAACCTCCCCCCAAAAAGCTGTTCCACTTTGCGGCGAACGACAAGCAGGAACTCAAGCAATACCAAACACCGTGCTCATTGCAGACATTCATAGATAGCACCAGGTAAATTTCCCACCACGCTCAACATCACTAGATTCTAGCGGCTACTGTACAAATGACCACAAATGTCCTAGCCAGCAGTACTCGCGGTGGCAGGAGAGCAGGCGCCAAGGCAACATGAAAATTCGGCTACGACCTGTGAATACGCTAACCAGGAGCTAGCCAGCAGTCTGCAGGAAACCAAGCAATGGGGAAAGTGGGCGAAGATCGATTTTAGACCGAAGTGGAGTCTGCCGGAAGCAGTGCAACCTTTTTTGGCTCCTGAGCCGAGATCAAGCTGGCGGTCAACAAGATGAGCGTTGAATTATGACAATTGTCTTCGTGATGGCAAGGGAGCAAACCTCGAAACAGTGATGGCATCCAATCCGTTCATGTATCACGTTATGATCTGGTCTTTGCAGATTCCCTGATCACCCTCCAGGCCGCCCAGACCACCAAGGACCCTCCCAACATTGCCCAACCCCAGGCATCCCAGCTCAGACCTTCAACTGCCAGAAAACTCACCGGCTTCATCTGATCCCAAGAGAACAAGTAGATGAGCTGTTGCCATGGACATTCCTCCAACTCTTGAACAGTGTCGAGAGTTCCGGCTTCTAAGGAGGTGTCTGGGAAGAGACTATTACAAAGAAAGCGAAGTGGACAAGCCGAGTCCTGGCCTAAAGATAGCAGGAGCTCTGCCGCTGCCAGGCCAATGCCACGGGAGCCGCCGGTCACCAGCACCTTGGAGCCCTCCAAGTCCATCCCGGCCGATTGCAGAGAGGACCTCCCACGCTCGGCCGGCGAACGGCTGCGCTCCGACATGGCTCCCCAAGTAACTGCGTAACGCTCTGCCAATACTGAAGTGGAGGATAATTAAACGCTGCAAATCAAGGCAAAGGTGGCTAAACCACTGGACCCAAGACAATCATATTCGAAAGGCTAGTCAAGAGGCTCTGGCATCTGCTTCAACTCAAGGCGGAACTCAGCAAACCTTTGCCACAAGTCAGCATTGGCAGCCAGCAGGGTACAATGCTCGGTCTATTGCAAGCAGCTCGTTTCTGTTGCTGAGCTTGCTGCTGCTCGCAAAGAATGGTCTCAGCAGACTTCCTGTGGGCGTGTGTTGAATTGCCCGTCATGTGCCCAAGAGCGATAAAATGTTGGGCCCCTGCCTGCAAGAGCTAGGCATTGTGTGTACCACAGCGCTTTCTATCCGCACCTTCCTGAAACACCACCAAAGCAAAAACGCTCACCGGGTGACACACGTAAGGTCCAAGCTCAAGTTGTTGGCTCACAAGTCCCCACTGCAAGTTCCGCAGCTGCCGAACCTGTAGTAGAAGCGACGACATCTCTACCCTAACAAACACGTCCGCGTATCCTCAGAGTGGGATGCCTTGAGTGTCCTGATCTGATAATGAATAGTGTCACCCACGCCCTTGTCCAGCGCAGCTCCACATTCATGCCCCCTTTCAAGCAGCTGCTTGAGCAAACATCTGCAAGTGCTGATGGGCTGCAGGCTCTTGGCCCTGCCACCGAGGTGTGCTTTCACATACGCGCTGCAATCAATCTTCCCTATTATTAGAGGGACCCCCACGTCCAGTGTTAAGTCTGCCTTAATCCGCCGACCCCGGCTAGCCGTGGTCGAGCGCCAGGGAAGCCCTTCTTTCTCTCGTCGGCAACCCCAACCCTCTTCAGAATTAGGTTTCCAAGCCCAGTTCTGCGGGCTTCCAAGGCCCACCGTCAAAATTGGTCGGGATTTCTTTTCTTGTGGCTCCTCCCCACTCCCGCCATTAAAATCTATCGAAATTTCTTTTCTTGAAGGCAGCCCTACGCATTTCCAAAAAAATGTCCGAGCCTTGTCCGATAGGCCAAAGCCGGACCCCTTCCCCCACCTCCCCCCACAAAAAAAAGTCCGAGCCCTGTCCGGTGGCTTTTTAAATTCCCCCACCCGCGCAACCTCCCACGCCCTCTCCCACATCTCTGATCCCGGACTCGGTGTGGTGAGGGCTTGGGTGGTCACGGGCTCTTTTATCCGGAAAGATGCGTGAGCCAGAATGCTTGGGCTTTGTCGGGTTTAGGGCTGTGGAGCGCTCGAGCTTCTGGAAACCCCATGGTGCTGGGGGGGTAATACTGGCACAGCCGCTTCCCCTACCCGCCCCTCCTGCTCAATCCAGGTTTTGGGCGGTCATTTTTTGTTGTTTGGGGAGGGAACCCAAGAAAAAAGGTTGAGTCCCTCTTCATGCTGCCTGCGTTGCCCGGCCCTGGACGCAGCCCCTTAAATCCAGCCCTGCCGCCGTGGTCCAGGGCGGCGCCCCTGTCTAGAACTTTAGCCCTATAGCTCTACACTGGGTCTCCAAATAGCCTTTCCGGACCCCCTTCCAAAACCACTCCAAAATTCACATGCGCTCCAGCAGCGAATCCCCACGGTAGGAAAGGATTTTTGAAGGATTTTTCGTGTCCCCAAGAACCCCCAAAATCTGCATCATGAGCATGGGCCTGGGCCCCGGCACCATTTTTTGCGGGTTGAGGGGGGTACCGGAAGACCTCAGATTGGAGAAACGAGCCCCAATGATGCTGATGATCCTGGCCCCCTTGGCCAACATCATCAGCATCATTGGGGCTCCCTTTCACCAATTTGGAGGTATCAGGCTGCAGCCATGTTGTTTTTTTGGTGCGTTTTATGATGGCTTTTGGCTGGCACCAGGAGGGGTCAAACTAAAAATGACCACATCTGGCCCAAACCGGTGGTTCTGGGTCCAGAACCATGGGTTTGGAGCAGATGTGGTCACTTTCAGTGCAAACCCGCTCCAAACCAACCAAAAAAGATCACATCTGGCCCAAACCCAGGTTCTCGGGCCCGGAACCTGGGTTTGGGCCCAGAACCATGGGTTTGGGCCAGATGTGTTTATTCTAAAGTGTTCTTGGAAGGGTTTCATTCCAAAAGACCCCATCCACTACCACCACAACACAACACAACACAACACAACACAACACAACAACACAACACACTGCTACTACTATTACTATTATAAATATTACTAGTACTACTACTACTACTACTACCACTACTACTACTACTACTACTACTACCACCACCACCACCACCACCACCACCACCACCACCAACACCACTCCAAAATTCACATGCGCTC
>CAJNIZ010030446.1:180862-194833 GCA_905231905.1 Symbiodinium pilosum
AGGGGTCATTGGGTGCATGGGAGGCCAAAAATGGAGAAACGGACCCCCAATGATGCTGATGATGCTGGCCCCCTTGGCCAGCATCATCAGCATCATCGGGGTCCCGTTTCTCCTTTTGCTTGAGTGGGCAAGCATGCGACAGGTTTGGCATGCATTGCCCAGGCCAAACCCTATAAAATGTGCATGTTGCATGGTTTTTGGGTGCGTTTTGCCCATGTGTCCAGTACTTTTGTTTTGTGGCTCCGAAGCTTGTCCAATGCGTGAAACGTGGCTGCTACTGGCAGCTGATTTGCAAAAAAAAAGCAGTCGTGCGCTAGAACATGGTCAGCCTGCACAGAGAACCATGTCTAAAGTCATCATTGATGGCTTTCCTTGGATTTTTGACCCCTCCTGGTCCCAATCAAGCCAAAATGGGGTCCCAATTGTGCAGCTGATAGGATGGTCAAAGCCCAAGAAAAGCTATCAAAGTACGACCTCGGCAGGGCCAGCCCCTGCAGCTAGGCCTAAAATCCGGCCCTGTCGCCGTGGTCCAGGGCAGTGCCCGTGTCCAGAGCTTTAGCTTTAGCTCTATAGCTCTACAGGGGGTGGCGCCACCGCCGCCGACCCCCCCGTGCATGACCGGACCTCCGTTTCTCCAAAGGGCCTTGCCAGACCCCCTTCCAAAACCACTCCAAAATTCACATGCGCTCCAGCAGCGAATCCCCACGGGAGGGAAGGATTTTTGAATGATTTTTGGGTCCCCAGATTTTGCGTCAGGAGCACGGGCCGTTTTGAAAACTAGCCCCAAGGCCCGTCTTGGGGTAGGGATGGGTAGGGGTCATTGGGTGCATGGGAGGCGAAACCAATGATGCTGATGCTGGTTTTATGATGGTTTGATGGGGCTTGCGCGTGGGTTTTAGCAGCCCCACCGCCCCCTGCCCACCCAGCCATCAGGCGAAAGCCGAGCCATGCTGATGATCCTGATTGAGAGAAATGCACGAAAAACTTATGTTATTGCTACCTGGGATGTTTTTTAGGTTTGGAAGGTCCGGTTTCTCTAGTTTAACTGAAAACGGCCCAAAATGAGGTCCCAGTTGTGCTGATGGTGTTCCTGTACGTGGCGCGCGCGCGCGCGCATCGCACAGAAGCATCATCAGCACAATTGGGAATCCATTTTTACCTAGTTGGGACCAGAAGGGTCACAAGCCCAAGAAAAGCCATCAAAGTACGAAGGCGGCAGGGCCGGCCCCTGCCGCTAGGCCTAAAATATGGGTTAGTGTTGACAGCAGCTCATACCACAAAATGTGCGCTGGGGCTGGTGGCTAGTCTGAATCTTGAAAGGCTTGAGCTTGAAAAGCGTGGAGTTCACAACAGTCCACTGCAAGTCTTGTCCCACTTTTGACCCAGCGCACTTGCAGCATATGGATTGCGCTTTCTGCGATGGAGGCGTGCTATTTCTGATCGTCGAGCATCACGTTTCTGCCTTCAGGCTCTTGCATTTCAGGCTGGCATTGTTGGATTTGATTGTTTCCTTCACGAATGTATTCTCAAAACTGACCTGGCGCATGCGATGCATGAAAGAGAGCAGCTGAGACATGGTTGCCGGTTGCCTGCGTATGTTTGCCTGTGCGCGAGTTGTCATGCTGGTGTTGGGTCAGATGCCCGGCAGCTTTCTTCACACTCAAGCTTTTGGCCACCATTGCTGGCTAGCAAGATCTTCCAGGGGACGATCGAAAACGTAGAAATTACGGGCGGATTGATCCACGAGAAATCACCTTGTTAGTGAGACCTTTTTGACTGTTTTCGAGGCGGTGTCGGACGCTGAAGGCTCTACTACATGCCAGAGATCATGTTGCTTGAATCCGTGTTTTTTGCCATACAGCAGAACTCGAGCCATGCTCTGATTTTCCGGTGGTTTATGTGACTTTCGCGGACCCGCGGAAGCAAAAAAGGAGACAGAAAGAGAGTAAGCAGGGGGGAAGCCTCTTAGCCAACTCAAGGGCACCTGCATCATCCCCAACAGTTTGGACCGCAAATTAGGACGGCGGGTTCCAAAGCAGCAAGCAAAGAAACCACACACAATAAAGAGAAGGCAGACCCAAGCCGTGTACAGGTTGTACCTGCTGCAACATTTGAGAAGTGAAGGGGAAAGGATGGCAAAGTGTAGAGAAACTGTCAATCCATAGCCGAGCTTGCAGCATGGCGCGATGGGTGAAAGCTTAAAAGATCAATGGCAGTGTCATGTACAACCTGCTTAAACTCCAGGCTGCCCCACGCCAACCTACACTGAAAACCATGGCATGTCTAGGCCGCAAAAGAGCGACGCCCTCCAGGGCATTGGGGTAAAGGGCCGAGGGATGGGCTACACGCCACGGATTGTCGGGAGCAAGATGAAACTTGAGGGTGCTGATCGGGCTACTGTTCTTTCTTTCGGCTTTGCTGGGCATCCTGCCCACAGCCCTTGGACACTCGACATGCTAGACCCTGAGACCGAATTATGCGGGGGCAGCTTCGTTAAGACTCCTCATTAAAGAGGCCACACCAAGAAACAAGCCGCACCAAGCAATGATGTCGGGAAGATGAATCAGCGAAAAGTGTTTGTTCACTCTTTCAGGTCATCTGGGTTGCATTCATTTCCAAAACACGGCGGAGTGGTAAAAGCAACACACCTCTTGGTAGGGTTGAGCTGAACGGATCGGCCTCAAGGCTACATGCTATCACGCTAGCACAGCATTTGAACTTTCAACCTCCCAAGCCTAGCTCCTGAATTATGTTTGTGTGTGGATATAGCCTGCCTTTACAACTTGAGTTTATATCCGCGCGCATCTGACCACGAAAGCCTGGAGGTTTTGATGCAAAACCAAGTGTGAGCATGTGTGTAGAGAGACTTCACGGGCCAAGTTCCAGGCAGCATTTTATCAGAGAAGCTTCCCCATCTGACGTCACCCACAGTGCGGCCGGCGTCCATTTTGTGTCTCCTCCCTGCTCCTCTTAACTTTACCTAACTCACTCGGCCAAGTAGACATCAGATGTCAGTGACATCAGCACTAGAAGTGGATGCCAAGCAAGCTTTACTGCCAGGCATGGATATCAAAATCCCTTCAACGAGTTTCTACATCTCCTGAGTTTTGCTCGCTTGGAGCTGCACGAATTATGAACTAGGGCGTTGGCTCGTCGTCCGAAGTCATGCAGGGCTGTGGCGCCAAGATGCACAACCTCAAAGCAACGACCAAAAAGTCTTGGTGCCCTCCTGGGTGGCCATCACGTCGCTGGGTTCTCTGCGATCGCAGATCCTGCCTGCCAAATGTGCGTAGATGCTGCCACCAATTCCGCAGGGGAAAGCGCTTGCCCATCGCCACCGTTGAATGCCATGACATTTACTTGGGCTCTTCCCAGCCTACCCATACAACGACAAATTATCAGATAGCACTAGACAGAGCTCGTAGTCATAGGCATCCGAGCAATTGGACATCAACAGATCGACGATCTCACTCATGCATGCGGATGTGGTCTCCTATTGAGATTGGGATCCTAGCTCATGTGAGGCGGGTCGCCTTCAGAGCTGCGGCCAAAGTCTCTGCATCCTCCAACAAAGCACCTGATTCGTGAACTCCCAAGACGACCAACAAGCAGACGTGTCAGTCCCGAGCCTTGGTCGCTGCTGAAGCTGAAGGGAGGCGACACCTGGCAAATGATCTTCCAGTTCTTTCACTTCTGCTCTGAGTCATGCCGCATCGAGTGCCTCGAAATGCTGCGCCACTGACTGCGACAAAGCCTGCCAAGATGTTTTCAAGTCAAGCTGGAGTTGTAGGCATTGATGACACCCATGTGCATCCCCAGCCTCATGCAGGGGCATTTCCCTGGGCCTCAGTTTTGGTGACAGGTCTGGTGTGCCATAGCCTTCACCATCTAACCTCCAGGAGTCATACAAACAAGCCCGAGGCAGTACAATTTCCTGCCGGCACCCCAGAAGCTGAACGGTCCTCAGACTTAAACAAAAAGCAAACGTCCTGGCAAGGCTTGCATGTGGTCGTGGTTGAGGCTCGTGTAAGGCAGGAGCACATGATGTTCTCTGGAGCTGAGTTTCGGCGATTCCCTGGGCTCGAAATATGCAAGCCCGGAATTCTACGTGAGTCGTGCAAGGCAATTTCCGAGCCAGGTGAGCAGAGTTTAGTCAAACGCTGATCCTGGTTCGCTCAGCCTTGCAAAATGGCCGCTTTTTTCTAGGAAAAAGCTGGAAATCATTTCCAGCGGAAGACGAAGCCGAAGCCGACTTCCGCGCGCCAAACTCACATGCAAAGTGTATCCTGTAGATTCTGGCACGAGCTGACGAATTGCCCAACAAAGCGCATGGAGCCCAAGCTCAGGCAAAATGGGAACGTCGTAGGCTTCACCGCTAGGATTCTTGTTGCTCAACCATGCTGGTCCACATCTGTCAGCAACTTGGACTTGGCTCTACGAAAGTCTGCTGTCATGTGCTGATCAAGCTGAATTAGTCTCGACACACATATCATGCGTTGGCGAGCCTGGTCTCAGAAATCAAGTCCACGCCCACAGCCTTGGGCTACCAAGAACCTTTCTTTCCGATGCTGAATTCTAAAGTAAATTCCGTGAGGCGCATGCTGTCTTGCATACCGACGACACCTGCATTTTCCCGATACCATCTAGTTAGACCATGCTTGGCTTGCTATGCCATTGTCGCGACTGGTTTGCAGATGTCAAGTGTCCGCAAGAGTTCGCAAGCGCTTCACGGTAATGCCGGCCATCTGCAGGGTAGGTCGGGTAGGTGGGTCGTTCGAACACACGTTTCGTTCCTTGTCACCAGCGTGAACCATCATAAGAATCCTCGGTCGCCATCATCGCAAATCTCGTTGTTTTTGGACCCTTGTATCTTTATCGCCTGTCAAAAGTGCGCCTGCGTATCTGCGATGCCATACTTCCAGCTGGTGTTGGATTTGTAATGCCTCGTCGCATGCGAAAGGCGCCAACTTTCATAGTGATCAGGCGCAGCGTGGTCATCATCCCAATGACTGTCGTCCATGGGCGGAGGAGAGGAAAGAGACATGAGCAGAGGCAGGACAGGGGGTGGCCGGCACCGTGTCTTGCATAAATCAATGGGCACAATGTGTTACCGCACTTGACTACTTGCCTAACCCAAAGGACATACTAGATTAGAGTGAATCCCTGGGCTGGCTAACCACGGAGATATGATGCTGGAATGGAAGTTATACTGCTGTAAGTTTTCTAGACCGAGGACCTTGTGGAAGAGTACTGGGAACGGCGTTCTAGCAGGTGTCTTAAGCACATGCTTCAGTTCGACAAGCTTTCGTTACAGGACTTTCCGAGCATGATGTGCATGCGGGAGTGTGGGAGGTGTGCGTGGAAAAGCAGCAGCTCTCAAACCATGTCTGGTAGTCTGGACTGAGGCTATCCAAAATGGGAGGTGAGTTGGCACAGTCACCAGGTACAAGGTCATGTGTACGCGATGAGTTTGGCTCTTTCAGCCAGAAAGAACCAATGATTGCGAATGCTACTGTTGCAGCTTCGTGAGCTGGTGTACCGAAGAACAAATTCGAGCATTGCTTCGTTGTTCTTGTGTGCTCAGCGTTCACGCCTGACGCGCAGCTGCATTCGAGTTGCTGGTTAGAATGCTTGTGACAAATGCTGAGCCACTGACACCATCTCAGCCATGCCAGCCCGTTTCCAACCAAGTGAACAAGGTACAAGTCTCAATCTTCGCTTTGATCACAGGCTGATGGTGAAAAGCTATAGTGAGCGTCGATGCGGACAGGAACGGTAGCCGCGATTCAGGCTTCAGATGTCGGCTTCAAATGTTTTTCCACATGCATGGTAGTGGCGCCTCGACTTGAGCCAGAGCATCGTTTCATAGATCTGTGATAGTCAAGGCGTGTCAAGAGCAGCCTGCTACATACTAAAGCATGGTAAAGCCAGAAAGCTGCTGACAACTAACAGATCCTAACAGCTTTGGAATACGAAGAATCTTCAACTCGACCGAATGAGCAAAACCCCTGGCCGTGACTAAGCGCAGAAAGGCCGGATGCGGTTGGAAAGGGCACTTGGTAATGCTCTGGATGAAGAAAACCGAGACTTAGGCAAGTTTTTAGGAAAGCGCAAAGAAGCAGTGCACACCTTGAGCTGCGTGACGTGAAAAGCATCCAAGCATGCATGCAACTTTGAGTGTGTGGATTCCCCCACCTTGATCGCACGCAAACATGATGGGGAACTGCACAGGCCAGGTTTGGAGTTGACCTGTCAGAGCACAGCATAGCACAGCATGAGGCCTGGATGGACAGATTGACCTGAATGCTCCACGTCCTAGTGATGCCAATCTGGACCCTCTCATGTTGCTTGAAATAAACTTCAACGTTAGCCTCATTATGAGTCAGCGCTACACATGGCTCATCAGCCCGCAGGGGCCCTGGCATTGTGGAGGTGACGGTTGCCGCGGTTGCAATCTGATGATTCTCATGCCACTTCCGCATTCCTTTTACTTAAAAACGAAGTGGGCACCCACACCGTCGCACCTTCGCTCGCAGCAGGGTAGGCGGTAGGCTTCCACGCATCACCAAGTGCGGCGATCTGCACGGGCAAAGGTGGGAGAATTCAGTGGGATCGTGAGTCAATGCCTGAGTGAATTCCTTTCTGAATTGTAATCTTACTGCTCACTGGTCGCATTTGCACGTCGCAGGGCTCCTAAAGAAAATTCAGTTTGTTGCCTGCCTGCCATCTTTTACTCCTCAACATGCCCTTTGGAATGTAAAATCTGCACTGCTCTCCTCTCAAACGCTGCTATTGACTGAGTACTGGACAGACCCGACAGCAACCTTGCACAGCACTCATGGCCAGTCCTAAGGACCACTTCTTTTGAAAAGAAACAAGTGTAGGCTCTCCGCGTGGCTTCCGCACGAGGCTGCGGAAGAACCTGCCAACAACATTCTGGTCATAGCTCTTCACCTTTCAAGCTTCAACAGCCACAGAACCAACCAGAAGCCAGAACCCGGCAACGAATTGGTGTTTCCAACAACGAGCATCCTCGTTTTCTACCCAGAGACCAACTGTACCCCTTCGTATTGGGACCTAAACATGGAACCCGAATTGGTAGGAAGCCCCTCAACGGTGCTGCAGCCTGCAGAGATGGACCAGATGCCAGGGATGCAACCGGTGCCTGCAAACACCGCGACACATTGTGAAGATGTTGAAGTGCCCATGATCCCGTGTGCATCTTGCCCTTCGATGCAAGCCTGTGGGATAGGCGGTCTTCGGACCTGAGCCATAAACAACCGCTGTGATTTGAATATTTCACGACAGCATTTTCCAAGCAAGAAAGCGCAGGGAACATCGGCTTGTAAACTTGCAGCCGAAAGCCCAAAAACTGCTTCAAACAAGCAAAGTCGGAGAAGCCGGACTCGGGCTCCAGCAGGTGTTGCAGCACGTGCACGCCCTGGCTCGGCCGGTGGTGGTGTTGGTGGTGGGGTTGGTGGGGGTGCGGGTTGAGTCAGTTGCAATCATGTACAATTCATGTAGCACAACGGCATGCTGCGGTTGCCGCTCTCAAGGGTGTAGGAGGTCAATGCGCCAGTAGCGCGTAGAGTGCTGAAAGGAAAAGACACTCGCTCGCCTGCCTATTGTACACGGTAGTGAGGTAGTTCACGCAATCTCAACGTGGTAGAGCTTCTCCAGGGGAGGCTCTGACCACTCGGAGATACCCAAGTGCCCCGACGCGCAGGGGGCCCGAAAGGAGAAAGCTCCCGTAGCTTCCTTTAGAGAAACCATGGCAGATGATTTTTACATTGATATGCGTGATGAAAACCTCTATGAGGAGTTGTATACCACGCAAGCAATGTCAACATATGACATAACTCGGAGGACTCAATTTTCCCAGGTGATGATAAAAAGGCCACCTGCATTTGATGGTAAGACATCATGGCTTGCATATGAAGATGCTACAGGCTTAGATGGCTGGTGCGACATAACTAAGCTGGACAGGAAGAAAAGAAGACCAGCCCTCAAAACCAGACTTGGAAGTAAGGCCACCATCTACAAGAAGGTCCTGGATACGAACCAGCTGAAGAGCGAGGAAGATGTCGTGGCATACTTCACGCGGGCACTCAGGCCCTTCTTTGTCAAGGGGAGTGCGAATGTCGTCTTATACCGCTTTCAGCTGCTTATGAATTTGCAGCGTGGTTCGTTTGACTTGACGAAATGGATGTCAAGATTTCAAATTCAATTGAAAAGATTGGAGGAAACATGGAGAGATACATTGACACCCCTCAGTGATCCAGCACATAATGAAGTGAGATTATATACACAATCTGTATCTGCGGATGAACAATAAACAATGTCAGCAACCCAAATCCTGACCGCTATCAATGAAAGACGAAGACAAGCGCATGTGGCCAAGGTGCCGCTGACGAAGAATTTGATATGACTCCTTTTTTATATCACATGCAAAAATGAGCTTTGATTGGAGGATGTCACGTACCAGCATAATGGCACGTCGTGGCGTAGACCTGGTTGGGTAGGCCGCCGGTACCCTCAGAGATATGTTCTTTGAGAAGTTTTGCAATCCAAAAATAGCAACTGACAATCCGCTCCTCAACAATGCCTGCCATGGAGGACGAAGGAGCTACATCATGATAGATGAAGGAGAATTTGATGGCTACTTTTGTTTTTGGGCTGAAGTTGAAGATGATGGAGCAGAAGGCTTTCTGGATGCACATGAAGATGCTTCCTGCATTTATGATGAACAAAATGAGTCCTGATTAGGGCGTTGCTTGCAAGGCCGCAGATCAAGGAAAGGCAAAGGAAAAGTACGCTCAGGCAAGGATCGTGGTAGAGGCCGCAGAGGAAGGAAATTCTTCAAATCACGTCGGAAGAAGAAGCGCCACTATCAGGAGGAACGCGGCCAAAAGGATTGGTGTTGCCAAACTGACGGGTCCTGGTGGTGGCAAGCAAATCAGCGTGATGATGGCTGGGCAGCAGATTCATGCTCATCGGATCAGGAATCCGCACATGAGCAGGTACAACGCTACAAGTCTAAAGGTAAAAGCCAGAAAGGTAGCAAAGGTAAGAAGGGCAAACATGGTAAAAACAAGAAAAGCAGTTCAAATGTAGCTTCGTCGCACTCTGAGGATCAAGCTGCAGCTGCCGTAGATGTCCCCGCTTTGCCTGCATCTTTCTTTGCTATGAACCATGTAGGAAGCCGGCCTGTTGGTATGTTTCCATGCAGTGTGGCTGATGACAGCAACAGCCCCTACATGCCCAAGTGGACCATCTGGGGTCATTGGCATCAACATGGCTGGGGGACCTAAGGATTATGTTCTGCATTCATAGCGCATACCGGAAAAAATGCGACTACGTGCTCTCTTTTTGCGCGAAGGGTTGCACTGACCCGAGGAACTCTTAAAGACGAACTGCAGTTGGTCACGTGAGCACGTGCTCACACGCCCAAAGCTTGGACAGTCCTCTAAATGCCCGCAGCGCCTCCGGCAGTCCAGCGCCGCCTTCAAGAGTACTTACATTCAAACCGAAAGGACAAGAACCTACCTCCAGGAGGTAGAAAAGCCTACCATATTAGGATTCACCGGGTCAATTGGGCAAGCGCATATGGAGCTCACATGGAGCACCCAACACCAAACGCACCAAATCCAACCTGACCCCTGGCAGGGCATGTGCTCACTCCTCCTTGGGATTTTTTGTCTGGTCTGGGACTGCGGTCTGAGCCTGGATTTGAGCCAAGGAGAACATTTGCTTTGAATTGTTGTGTTTATGCAGCAGTTGCGATTGCAATCCAGCTACATCGGTCCAATTTGTCCAGAGTAGTCTTTACAAAATGATCCCAATGGCCGGTTGCTTCTCAACGCGAGCACAGTTGGGCCAAAATGTTGAGAGTTGGGTTGGGTTAGGGTTTAAGCTTTAAGGTTTTGGGTTTAAAGTTTAGGGTTCAAGGTTTAGGGTTCGGGGTTCAGAAAATTCCGGATGCACTTTTTTCTCTCTCACACTCAACGTCCCTCCATCAACCCCGCACTCTCACTGACTCTCACTCAAAGGTTTTGTTTGGTTTGTAACAGAAAAGGGTTTGCTGTAAAAATTGTTTCTCATCATCAAATCTGACTCTTAGAGGTTTTGCTTGGTTTGTAACAGAAGCGGTTTCCGGCTAAATCTGTTTCTCATCATCAACATCATCACCAACATCATTGTTCATCATCATGAGGCTCTGGTGTTGGCAGCGTGAGCTATGGGCGATGAGCTCGCTTTTCGCACATGAGAAATGACGGTTCAACCTCATAATTGGTATTGGGCACGGGAACAACCTCGTCGCCACAAGTGCGTTGGACCCCTAATTTGTTCAGGTTGAGCGCCTACATTTGCAGCAAAAACTTTTGTTTCCAAGGGTACGCAACACAACCGGGGAACCAATCTCCAACACAGGAAAGTTTCCAATTTACATCCACAACTCTAAGTCCTGGGCCCCGTAACTTTTAATCCTCTAGCCGCAAGTTGCGATCAGTCGCGAGCTGTAGGTCTTAATCTCACACGTTAGATTTTGCCTGGGTCTGGTAATGCGTCATCTTCGGACCCTAGACATAGATGCAACGCAAGATCTGCCCTACCTGGCCCAGCTTTCGGGCGGGGATATTAATAACAAAAAACAAAATCCGTATAGTTACAATAATGTTGATAATACTATAACGATAGGAAACAATGGCGACAACGGCAACAAAGTAACAACTACAACCTTGGTAACAAAATTATCATTACCATCATCGTCATCATCGTCGTCGTCGTCGCCATCCATCGCCACGTCGTCATCATCATCATCATCTTCATCTTCATCCTTGTCATCACCGCCGTATCATAATGATGGTTACAAAGCAGCAGCAATAACAGACATTATGATCAGACAATAATAAGAATAGTAAGAACACAGGGAATGAGAATCATCATATAACAGTTGAAACACAATATAAATGGCATAAGGTGAGAACAAAAAGAACAATAGTGATATCAGGACTATAATTATAACATCAACAACAACAACAACAACAGAAATCGTCATAACAATGGTAAGTAAACGTAGCAGAACAATGTTATGAGAAAAGTAATAGAACGATGCTTTCGATAATAAGCCTGATAACTATGAAAATGATATTGCCATATAGCGACATAAGAGAACACGTAATAATTCAAGTAACATTGGTAAAAGTAATGAAATCAGGGCTGTTCATGTCGCTTTCCGACGCCAATTAAAACTATTGCTTGCTCATCAAACTCATGTTCAGAAACATTCGTGTTCCGTTTATGGCCCACTTTTCAATTTGGTTCAAGGCCGCTACCTGAAAGTTCAAGGCCGCGGCTTGAGCAAATCAAATGGCTCAAAGCCCTGTCTCAAAGCGAACGCAGACAACTGCTCAAGTCTGGACAGGCTCAAACTCACGGCACAATAGGGGGTTGGGTAGTTTAGAGGCATATTCGGGAGGAACAAAAAACAAAACCAGAAGGTGTTGGTAGAATAGCAGGTTCTTGCTGGTACGTTCCAAAAGTCCAAAATGAAAATCCCCCAAACCCAGTCGAATTTCCATAACAAGCGCGAAAAACACAAAAATCATTAAAACGTAGGAATTCTGACGAATTTTGTCATTTCTTGCAACACTCAACCTTTTTCGCAAGTTTCGTGCCAAAAATCAACGTTTTATTGATTTTTGGCAAAAACGACTTGGCTCGACCCTACGGCTCGACTTGGCTCGACCTGGCTCGACTTGGCTCGACCTGGCTCGACCTGGCTCGACTTGGCTCGACCTGGCTCGACTTGGCTCGACCTCGCTGGCTCGACTTGGCTCGACCTGGCTCGACTTGGCTCGACCTCGCTCGACCTGTAAATGAAGCCTGATTTCTGCATTTTCCGCAACCTAACCCAATTCTAATCAATTTCTGATATTTCTCACATTTTGGATCGTTTTTTTGCTCGATTTTGAAATTTCCTTTGAAAAGCCGCGCGCAACGGACCCAGCTGATTTGGACACTCTCCCTGACCCTCCCAAAACTGTCCGATCCTCCCCACCCAGCTCCAATCCTCCAACACCCTCCCACAACTCCCACAACCTTTCCAGACACCTCCTGAACCTCCCAACTCAACACAGATGCTGGAGAACCTTGTAACACTCTCACTAACGCCCCACTAAGCAAAACGCCAATGGGCAACCAAAACCATCACGCCAGAAGGCACACTTGCATGTGAGCAACGCGCCCCACTAAGCAAAACGGCAAAACGCAAACAACATTGCACCAGAAGAGCCGTTTTTCACGCGCTTCCCTCAGCCGGATGACTGAAACCTCCTAATGAACACTTAGCTAAAAAAACTAAGCACACACTGCAACACTACTGGCCTCGAAACACCTCTCACGCCGACATCTGCCAACAATACGCTGTCCATGAAACCATCCCAGGTCTTACCAACCCTGCCCGGTCGAATTTGCGAGACAGTCGCGTTGAGACACGGTGGCCAATCACGGCCAGCTTCGCGTAGTAATCCTTGAAATGCACCTCAAAGGCTAGACTGCTAGACTTTTTACTTGCTTGTCAGAATGCACGAAAAACGTATGTGTTCTGTAAAAGATCAGCTTTTATTTTGTCAGCACCAGGGTGCGGGTGGCCTGTAACCAGGCGTGCAGGCGCGTAAATCAATTTTTAGAAGGCGTGCCTGACTGCTGTTAAGATGTTTCCTGCCGACGTCCCATTTCCTCGTAAAGTTGTTCTGAGTTTGTTTGGAAACCTTGCCACGCCTGTCTCAAGAAACATTGCCTCAAACACCAACGCCCCATCGTTGTTTTTGTTAGAGGCCAGCCTCTCCCCTTTATGATGCTTGCCGCCGCCTGTGCAATTTGCGTGATTGTCGTTAACGAAAATTTGTTACACAGTTATGGCTATTCTTGCCTCCGCTGTTTTAAGAACTGTTGCGATTTCTTCTTTTTGTGGAATGCTGCGATGACGCTCGATGACGTCCGATGTTGACTTTATAAATACGACTGCGATTTTTTGATTTGCCAGACAATGTATTACTACCGCCGTGATGTGTCCGTGTTATGGCTACTATTGAAGCTACTGCGGCAGTCCTTGAAAGGTAGCGCGCGTTGGAGTTTTTGATATTCTGATTGTAGAGGGTTGTGAAAGCTGTCAAGGGTTTGGGTTCTCTGGGTTTGGGGTCTGCGCGTTTAGGGGTGAAACCTATCAGAGTTGAATGGCCTTCACTGCTAAAACCCTTTTGCTTGGCAGGTTTGGTAGGGCTTAGTGTAGGAGGGTTGGAGAGGGTCCCAGGATGGTTTAAGAGAGCTTGGGGAACGTCTCGGCTTAGGGAGAGGTTTCACTGAGAAAGATTTGGGAACGTTGTTTCGCAATGTTCGAAGGGGGTGGGAGGGTTTGGGAAGGTTTGGAGGGAAGGTTTGGAGTGGGTTGCTGGTGGAGCGTGGAGAGATTTGGAAGGTTACTTTGGAAGAGTTTGAATGGTTTGGAGCTGGGTGAATAGCTCCTGTCCCTGACTTCAACAAGTGCCACCAAACATTTTCGACAGCGCGACAAGAAAAGGGAACGTTCGTAGATTAAGGCATGAAACCTGAGGGAGCTCGGAATGTCAAGCCTCAGGATGTTGTTACACTTCGATCTTCACTTGTGTCTCCCTGGGTGACATCTTTTCGGCAGGGATCTTCGGAATTTCCAAACTGGAACGTTGTCTTGCGCATGGATCTCGGTCTGAAGTTAACCAAACCTGTAATGGTTGGCCGGTTGGCCCTAACTGTTCTAACTGCACACCTCTTCTGACTTCTGTCTCGCCGACTCTGCACGTTGGTGCGCCACGGAAACTAGGCTGTGTTTTGACCATTTCTAAACTGGCTCAGCATTCTTTCGTTTTTCTGGCTTTCAAATTTCCCAATTCTTTTCTAAGCCTTTCAAATCCTCCCAACACTGGCCTCTAA
>CAJNIZ010030447.1:9063-33147 GCA_905231905.1 Symbiodinium pilosum
CCAAATCCTAAACCGTAAACCCTGCGGAGTGGTGGTTTTTGTTCTCCCACGACCGTCAATTAATTCAGATCTTTCCCTCCTTTCTTGGGGTATGGCGGGTGTTCTTTTTCCCAAAGCTGCAAGCATTCTTGCTTGCTGAGAACATTCAGACTTCCTTCCTTGCCCTGTGGTGTGAGTGGTTGTTTCCTTCAAAAACTGTCATCTTTCGTTGCGGAAGTGATTCAGATAGTTCCCCTTCCTGTCCGTGGCGTGGGTAGCTCTCAGCATTGTTGCAACTGATTGTCACCTTGCAGCAAAGGGCTGTCCTCTTGGTGGAAGCAGCGCGATGATATGGAATTTTTCTGAAGCCTGTAGCAATTCAGCATGGAGTTTTTGTTTTAGGCCGGTCAGACCTTCCCCACACCCCTTGTGGTGTGGGTGGTTTTGTCTGTGGCAGGGACCTGCGCTATCCCTGTGACTATCGGCTTGTTTTCAGATCTACTCAGATCTGCAACATCGAAACCAATGACACTTCGCGTGACCAGGACACTCAACATCTTTGTGTCCACTGGCACGCTTGATGTCTGCAGCATAGCAACTGCGACAGTTGCATACCAGAACTATGACCGGGACACCCACCATTGCTGTCAGTATTGGCATTTTTTTGAGATTTTTGACATCAAAAAACGGCACAGTTACCAGAATGGCGGCTCCGAGGCCCCAAAAAGGAGGACAGTTACAAGGATTGTGACCTGGACGCCCACCATCCCTGACGTTTGAGAGTTCTGGTCTAGGAGTCGCGGGGGACCATACCATGGGGGGTTGGGGGGGTGTCGGGGGGTGGCTGCCGACACCGGGCACCACACCAAACATAGAGGGCACCCGAACTTTGATGTAGTTGCCTGAGGAGCGGCAGAAAACCCACAGATCAGGGTTTAGGGCCTGCTTGGGAGCATTGGTCAGGCACGCGAGGAACTACGTTGCTGTCGCCAGGCTGCTTGGGTCACTCGTGCTAGGCTGCCTTACTGCTGGGCTTAGGTTTCGAACCCCCTACTTGCAGGTTCATGGATAGTTCTAAGTTGGGCTACAAGGGTGCCATCGGGTAATATTCCATTGTTTAGGGGATCTTGATCTGCATAGGGCAGAAGGGAATGACAAGTGGGGTTAGAGTTAGCAAAGCTATAGGTATCATCTCCACATTAATAGTAGTACTAGTCATATTAACAACAATAAGAATACTAATGACAATACCACTTGTGACTGCCCAAGAGCTTTCGCATACGGAACGAGGTAAGTTTTCAACATCGTCTGCCTCGATGATCCTCTTTCTAAACCCTTCCCCCATCCTTTACAAGCAGTAGGGAGTAGGCTGCCCCGGGCCGTGCCATCAATCTGTGGAAGACATCAGCAGGAGTTCTGCTAGAGAGTTAAAGCTCAGGTTGAGGGCAGATTACTAGGTCAAAGATGAAAGCAGTTCTTTAGTTGTCAGTGTTCTAGAGCCCAATAGCTTTCAATGCTCATCCAATGTAGCACCGGGTTTTCGGGCTCCAAAATCTTGTCTGAAGGAAACACGGAAGTTGTAACGAATTAGATCCGAACAGCCCTGCTGGCTCCGACTCTGGTTGGCCCGGTGATGTTCTGTCAGATGCTTGTATGGGTGGTTGTCCAAATTAGGGTCCCCTTTTGGGTAACCTAAATATTAGGTGCCGTATTATAATCGGGATCCAAAACGGGACCATAATTTTGACAACCACCCATATTTGTACCAGAGAGCCTTACATTGCATGAACTAGCAGGGTTTTTTTGCGGCTGCAACCGGTTCAACTCTTCTTCCGTTAACTATCATTTATTGCACAAACACTGAAGTTTCATCCCTTAACCCTACAAAGCTCCAAATCCAAAGGGACCATAGACCTTGAACCTGTATCTCGAAAGCGTAGTCCTTAATCCTTATGTTCTGAACCCTAAAGCCAACTCCATAAGCCATCATCCCTGAACCCTCATGCTTGAACCCCAAACCCTCAATACTATAATGGGTTATATAAGGATAATGGAAAAGAAAATGGAAACTACTATAATGGGTTATATAAGGATAATGGAAAAGAAAATGGAAACTACTATAATGGGTTATATAGGGATAGTGGAAAAGAAAATGGAAACTACTATAATTAAGACGAAATGAACTTACAATTGCTTAGGATTCTTTGCTTTGAACGCTTCGAAATTTCGTTCTAAAAATCCAACCCAAGCCCGAAGCCATTCTTAACTCCTTAATCCCTAACCTTAAGCAGGAACTGGGAGAGGCACAGATGCGATTGAAAAAGCTGCGGCCTCAGCGTCGGATGGAACTAGGTGCTTCAAGCCTAGTTTAGGGTTTATGGTTTGGGGTGTAGGGTTAGGGCTTACGGGTCTTCTATCCCAAAGTAGCAGGAAATCCGGGGAACGTAGATTCTAATTATGTGCCTTTGGCTTTCTAGAAATCATGAGGGGATGCATACGAGTGTAAGAAAGGGTCTAGGTTAAACGCTAAACCCTAAACCCTATACCCTAAACCCTAAACCTTATAAACCCTAAACCCTAAACCGGCTCAGGGATCCGTGTTTAGGGTTTGGGCTTTTCATTTGAGGGTCCAGGCTTTGGGGGTACAGTGCTTAAGGTTTCAACCTATGCGAATTTCAGAATTTGGCTGGTCCTCCCTGGGGTCCGGTTTAGTTTAGGGTTTAGAGTTGAGGGTTTTGGGGTGAATAGGGGGACGTTGTACTCAGGGAACAGTGGCTTCCCAAATCCGGGCTTCTTATAAAGCCCAGCATGGTGTAGTCATTGCTTTTGGGAACCTGCAGAGGTATGCAGGATGCTGTGAAGCGCGAGCAAAGATATGGAGCCATTGGGAGAGCTAGGGTTTAGGGTTTAAGGTTTAAGGTTTAGGGTTTGGGATTTAGGGCTTACGGTTGGTTGGATTGCAGTCTCAAGCCCAGACATCTTCTTCCTCACTCGTGCGGTGCATGTAATTAGGAAGAGTTCTGTGCATCTTCCTGACTGAAACCCTAAACCTGAAACCGCGAACCCTAAACCCTTATGCCAAAGGTTTTTGCTCTGCGACCGCGAGCTAAACTCTGAACTGCAGACTAGAGAAAAACCATGGCATAACAAGATAACATTTGTCAGAATCTCTTGCACATTCATTCATAGAGGAGTTTAAACCCCAAACCCTAAACCCTAAACCCTAAACCCTAAACCCTAAACCCTAAGCCAATAACCCTAAACCCTAAACCCCAAACCCCAAACCCTAAACCCTAAACCCTAAGCCAATAAACCCTAAACCCCAAACCCTATAGAATATTCCCTTATTCCCTACTAACCCCCAGTAAGCCAACGAAACTTCGAGGCCCTCCTCGCACAGCAGTCCCGTGCGCTTCCACGCCTTGCGGGTCAGCCATGCCGTTTTTTTTTTTTTTTAATGAAATTTGGTGTGGTGGGGAGGGTGGAGGCTGGGATGGAGAGTTAGGGTTTAGTTTGGCGCTTAGGGTTTAGCATTTTAGGGTTTTAGGGTTTGGGGTCGTGGGGTTTAGGGTGTTAGGTTTTTTTTGTTTTTTGAGTTTGGGGTGTTAAGGCTTTAGGGTTTGGAGCTTTTAGAATTTCACGGCTCATCCCACAAGCCCTGCCGGTTTAGGGGTTTAGGATTTACGATTGTAATTGGTAGTTTCCAGTAATACGTCGACCCCAAGATAGACCCCAATATACTCTTATCCTTATCATGGCCCCCCCAAAAAAGTACCCAACATTTTGGAAACTCCATTTTGGAGCTTGCGGAAAGTGGTCCGGCACCGAACCTCCAATCTCGTCAGGATGCTTCATATCTTTTAATGAGGGAGCCTTAGTTAACCCAACCCCTAGAATCAGGACCCTATTGTCTAAATGTTTAGGGTTTAGGGTTCAGTCCCCCTTAAGTAGATAGAATATTAGGGTTATGTTAGGATTATATTGGGATAGTGGAAAAGAGAATGGAAACTACTATTTAGGGTTTAGGGTTCAGGGTTTAGGATAATTAGTCCCCCTTAAGTAGATAGAATATGGCTTTGGGTACATTATAATAAGATCCCTATATACCCCATATTCTATCTACTTAAGGGGGACTATAAATCCTAGACCCTGCATGACTATAGTAGGGTCCTAACCCTGAGGATTGAGGTAATTAAACGCCCCGTATTAACCTTTGGAGGGAGCCATGTGGTATTGGGTGGTGTACGGGTACCCTCCATTTTGCGAAACTCCCACACGAGCACTCAACTGAACTCCTCATGAGCATAGACGATTTTTGAGCAGGTTCCCATGATTCCCAGGTGTTTAGTTACCGCGGGGTGCCCCGGGACAACGTTCATACAAGGCTCTTATAAGGATAGCGGGTTTATATGAGGTTTATGTAGACCTCCTTGAAGGGTATCCACATTATATGAAGGGACGTTTCTGGAGGGACTCCCGTTTTGACAAGGGCAGCAGGTGCCCAAGCCGCGCAACATCTTCAAAAGATCCCCGCTAAAGGTCTTGGACCAGAGAGTGTGGCCTTGTTAGTGCGAGCGCCTGCATCATGTCATGTTCGTTAGCTTCCTTGGAAGATCTCCTCGCACTGGAAGACACGTTCAGATGTTTAGACCACTGGCAAGTGGTCCAATTGCGGGCCTGCTGCTTCAGCATCAAGACCAGCATTGACAGAGATGAAGGCTTCCAGGAGATGTTGCAGTCGATCCCAACCAGATTGGCTGAGCCCTTGCATGAGGCCTTGATACTCTTCCTGAGGCTCCGTGAGAAAGCCGCGAGGGCTTCAGAGGCTGATCAAGCCGTGGAGCAGACCCACCTCCAAGCAGCACAGAAAATTAGGAGATCAGTACACAAGATCTTCCAAGTCTTGCGTGTGGAAGAAAGCGCTCTGCAGGCACGCGTCGCCGGGTCGGAGAGAACTGGCAATGCCTTTGTGCAGATATTGAATGATGCTCCTAAGCGATGTGCCACCAATAGCATGGACACTCTGCTAGCCTTCCAGTCAGCTGCTTGGTACGTCCTGCTGTCTGTCCGTCGCCTTGAGGCGTGGTACGAGGCGAACGGAGATTGCAGCTCCAGCGAATCGGTTTTGCACTACAAGGAGGCCCAACCAGACAGGGGCCGCTGGTCGGACTCCATCTCCATGACTGACTCAAAGGAGTCCGACGATGAATTCGTGAAGGACATGCAGGAGCCGGAAGATGGGCCACCTTGCACAATAGGTTCATTCCCTCAACGACGATGCGGTGCTTCAGCTTGCAGTGCGTCATCAACAGCTGGAGCTTCACGTGCTGGACCTAGCACGATGCGACCTGTGGCGCCCGAAGAGGATGCAGATGCAGAGAATGTGGTTGCTGCGCGGAGACATATTGACTTTTCTGCACAAGCCCGTCGTCCACCTTCCCATGAGCTTTGTGACAGACAAGCCAGTGACTGCGCTGCTGTACTGAAGAGCCTACGTTCTGTGACAGCTGAAGCAGTTCCGCAGCTGATCAAAGCGCTCAACAACCCAGATGATGATATGCGACGCAGCGCTGCAGAGGCCTTGGGCAAGATGGGTCCTGCAGCAGCTGAGTCCGTGCCACAGCTGATCAAGGCGCTGCAGGACCAAGATGATGATGTGTGCAGCAGCGCTGCACTGGCTTTGAACAAGATGGGTCCTGCAGCTGAGTCCGTGCCGCAGCTGATCAAGGTGCTGGAGGAGGACCAAGATGATGATGTGTGCAGCAGCGTGGAGTGTCTAGACAGGAGGTGTCAGCAGCCGCTCCTTGAAGCCTTGGTTCCCAATTTCGTAAAGCCGTTTGCCTACAACAATTGCACGGCCTCCGAGCATGTGGAAGCGTCTGGATATTTGACGAGCATTAGGAACAGAGCCTTCTCTTTGTGCAGCGTTTGGAAGATCACCCAGATCTCCAAGCCTGTTATCATCGGGTCATCTGCCTTCCAGAAGCGCACTGGTATTAGATATGTCAAGATGCTGAAGTCGGTGGCGAACCACACACAAGCTGACCGAGCAGCTTTACATCTTGCTGCCAGGCGAGGGCTCGAAAAAGTTGTGGAGAAGTTGTTTTTCGGAGCCCATCCGGATCAGGTGGAAGGTCCCCCACTTCTGCGTTTTGGGGGCCCTTGTGTGGCACAACAAGGCGTAGATACGATTTCGAGCTGGCTAGACATTCGCATGCGGGCCAAGATGGAGCAGGTGCATGCCATGCTCGAAAATGCTGGCCTGAAGAACGGGATGATTATCGTGGAGAAGTTCTCTCCAGCTAGTACCGATCACCAGAAGCAGGCACGGGACGGTGTCATTCAGCTCATCCAGGCGGTTCTGCCAAAAAAGGCCGCTGATGTGGCTTTGCTGCATGGCAGGGCCGGGCCACTCTGCGTTGTGGTTTAGGGTTTAGGGTTTAGGGTTTAGGGTTTTGTCGCAGAGGGCTCTGTGTGACTGCTGCTTTCCGTTTGCAGTCCATGAGGCAATGGACTGTACAGATCCCAGTCCCAGACTCTCTTTGACCGCGCGGCGATTTAGGGTTTAGGTTTTAGGGCTTATAGTTCCCCTTAAATAGATAGAATATGGCTTTGGGTATATTATAATGAGATCCCCATATACCCCATATTCTATCTACTTAAGGGGGACTAAAACCCCAAAGCCCTAAACCCTATATTCTATCTACTTAAGGGGGACTATAGGATTTGGGGTGACCTCGATGTGCAGAATTTCCGAGGCCCATCTTACTAGGCCCAAGCCTCGGACAGAAGGGCTCCGCCCTTTTGGACAAAATGGTTACTATAGGGGCCTAAGTAAATACCAATATTGGTGGGGTTCAGGGTTTAGGGCTTAGGGATAATTACACAAATATGGTTCCATATTCGTTGTATAAGTATAGTATATGGTACTTCAAATTGACCTCAAAATGATGTTGGTAATCATTTAGGCCCCTGTAGTACTTGGAGGGTCAGGGGGACTTAGAAGGTATACTCTAACCCCACATAAATCACATACTGATCCCAAATATCCTCATCATTAATCTCTTTACGAAGTCCCCTTCAGCCTCCAAAAAGGTCCGGGCTGGAGTTCAGGAGGGACAGCAGATAGCAAGTTTTGTTGTTACTAGAGGGTTTGGAGCTTTGTATGCTCAACCCGCAACTCTCCTAGTGTACAGATGGGACTTGCTCTACCCGAAGGGGACCGCAGATTCTCCGGAATTAGACTTCGGTTGGTTAAGGCCTCTAGGGCTCTATGTTGAGAAAGGATGTCTTTCAGGACTGTTGTGGTGGTGGAAGGGCTGTGCCCCTTCTGTCACGCCACCGGAGTCCTGGACAATAGTGTTATATTGGGGTTATATAGGGATAATGGAAAATCAAATGGAATCTACTGTAATATGTTAGGGTACATATTGGGGTTATGTTGAGTGTCGCGGCTCCTGCAGAAATCGGGTTCACCCAGAAGGTGCCGCGAGCTTTTATCAAACCTCTCGAGCGCAGAAAGTCCAAATTGCCCGCCTGGCAAAAAGGCACCAACGCAGTTTTTGTGGCAGTTTCCCAAAAGAAATAGCGTTTCCCAACAAAGACTCCTAAAATACTACAGTCCTTATTACGGGGACCCCCAAAAACACTTAATTTTGGGAAAGCAGTTTTTATGTCCGACCGGAGTGCAGCAAGTCGAAGGGTGGTGCTGGAGCAAGTTGCCACAAACAACAGAACCAGTGTTGGGTTTATGAGTTTATCCGAGCTACAGTCTAGTAGTCCTTATATGATGCCCTATATAGCCCCTTGCAAGGAGTTTGGACCTCGCCTCATTTGCAGTCAATTTTAGCAAGGGGAATACCAGTGCCGATGGCCCTTACGCTGGCTTTCATGTTCCTTACATGAAAGGAGCAGGATCCTTCAACACAGGGGTGCGTAGCTTAACAATGTATAGAACCCCATATAGTCATCATGCGTAACCCTATATATCCATTTTTAGCCCTATGTGACCTGATACAGCCTTGTACAACCTTACTCACTTGGTTATCCCTATAGATCCCTATGTATCCCCATAGCCGTAGAACGCTTGGGGTACAGCCCTGAAACCCTTGGAGCGAGAGGGCAACGACATTGAGACCGAGGCGCCGTTTGCCGGAGATTCTGCATGTGGGTGGGGGTTGATTTTTTTAGGGTGTGGGGTATAGCGTGTAGGGTTGAGGGTATGCATAGGGTTGTAAAAGTATATACATATATATATGTATATGTATATACATAAATATGTAGGGAAATACAGGGTTATATCAGGATGTACTAGACATAAAACAAGGATATGCAGGGAAATGTAAGGATATACAGGTTCTGGAGAGGAATATAGGGATGTACCGGGGTATGCAGGGTTATAGGGTTACATGGGGAGATAGGGCTATGTACGGAGAATGTAGGAACATATATGGAGAATGTATATATGCAGGCAGCGTTATACAGGGTCTTATCGCGTCATATTGGGATATGTAGGGAGTAGGTTTTTGTTGGTTCCTCCAGCTGGGTTGTACACAAAATTCTGAATTCTTTGGGTTACCAACACTAATGCCTGGGTACCTAAACCCTAAACCCTAACCAAATCCAACCCCCAAAAAAGGCCCTATAAAGAGTACACGGGTTTAGGGGTTTAGGGTTTAGGGTCCTTCTTAAAGGGGACTATTTGGGTTTCCATGTTAGCTTTGGGGAGTGTACCTGCTGGTGCATGCTTGTAAGCATCTGCCAAGTACTTCCTTGAGATTCAAGAAATACTATGCATGCAGCTACATTTGTTTTTCGTTCTTGTGGTTTTTGCTGTGTATCTTGGCTAGCTTCCAGCGCAAAACCAATTTTGAAGGCTAAGGTCAACATGTCCCGTCTTGATTGCCTTGTCAAAGTCCGCTGTCCTTCTCTGAGCTGCCTTGGCAGAAGGTCGTTTCAGCGCTTCTTGCTTGCTGCGTTTTCTTTCCATGTCATATCCCCATATACTCCTATGTGTCCTCATATATCCTCATATATCCTCATATATCCTCATATATCCCTTTATATCTCTATGTACTGCTATATAATTCTGTAAAGCGGGGGAAAACGGTTTTGGACGAAAAATGCTTGCTGCTGCGTACTGTGACAGCTTCAAACCTGGGGCGAAGCTAGAATTTCACGCGGGATGGTCAGGCTGCACTAGGCCACCCACCATGGGAGGGGGGGGCGAGCAAACAGGTCTGCAAAAGGCGCTGGGGTAGGGGAGGTTTTACGAGGCTTCTGAACGCCCTGAGGCTGGATCGCCTCGGCGAAGTTTAACGGCTCCTGGTTGAGGGTTAACCCTGGACCCCTGAAGCGTAGGGTTCAGGGTTTTAGCTTTGAGGGTTGACTGGGTTGTCGTCCTAAACCCCTAAGCCCCCAAATAGGGTTTAGGGTTTAGGGTCTAGGGTTTAGGGTTTAGGGATTAGGGTATAGGGTTTAGGGTCTAGGGTTTAGGGTTTAGCCCCCCAAAATCCTAAAGTCCTGAAGCCCTAAGCCCCTAAACCCCCAGAGAGCCCCAAAGCCCTTCTGCCCCTAAACTCAGCCGCAACCTGTAACATGAAACCCCGAGATCCCTGCGTCCCCTCATCCAGTCGGGTAGATCTCCAGGGGCCCCACATAGGGTTTAGGGCTATAGAGTTTAGGGTTTGGGGTTTATAGAGTTTAGGGTTTAGGGTTTATAGAGTTTAGGATTTAGGGTTCAGGGGATGTGGGGCTCCAAACAGGGAAGAGTAGAGCCTTCCAAAGCTCTTGGGTTTCCTTTAGAGCCCCCTTTTGAAGGGGCCGTTTCTTGGGCAGGGCTGAAGAATGACCAACATCATTGCCTTATACTCTGAATCTTATCTAACGCAGTGAGTATGTTCTGCCCTCAAATCCTATTCTAATTCAATACGCCCTTACGCTGCAGTCCTTACACACCAGTTTCATTCCCATCTTCTTGTGCATTTGCTTCTCTAAGTATTGCAAGGACGTGCTGACATAGCTGTATCCCTCTCTGGGCAAACGATACTGAACTCGCCCGATCTCACCCCAGTTCATATCTCGAAAGCAGTCCCGAATTAATCCTCAACCCTGAGCCCCCAACCTCAAACCGAAACAGTAAAACTTAAACCCAAAACCTTAATCCCAAAACCCAAAACCCTAAACCCCTAAATCCTAAACCCTAAACCAGGCCCTAAACAGCCTTAAAGGAAACTACCCCGCACCCCCAGATCAGCTCGTTCACGAGGTTTTGGCCTTATGCCAGCGGCTCGAGGAGGAGGTGTCAAGCTTCTTTGGGTTCAATGTGGGGTTTAGGGTTTAAAGGTTTAGGGTTTTAGGGTTTTAGGGTTTAGGGTTTAGGGGTTAGGGGTTTAGGGTTTAGGGTTTAGGGTTTGGGGTTTAGTGTTATTATTGGGATAATGGAAAATACAACGGAAACTACTATAATGGGTTATATGGGAATTATAGGGTATATATTAGGGTTTGGGGTTTAGGGTTGGGGGGTATAGGTGTATAGGGGTATAGGGGTTTAGGGTTTAGGGGCTACATGGGTTTAGGGTTTGGGGGTATAGGGGTTTCAGATAGGAAGGTTTAGGGTCTAGGGTTTAGGCGTTACATGGGGATCATACAGCGGTTCTACATATATATATATATAGATATAGATATGAGTATAGATATAGATATAGGGTTTGGCGCTCGCAAGAATTCAGGCGTCCAAGTTTGAGGGTCGCTTTTCTCAGGATTATAGCGCACGTACAGGGGCCACCCCCATATTCCGAAATGCCCATCTAGAAGCCTGAATGCTCCGGCATGTTAGGAGATTCCCCTAAACCCTAAACCTTACCCTAATCTCACCCGATATCTTGCTCAGGCAGCTACATCAGTTACTCTTCCAAGGGATCCAGCAAGTCTCTGGTCAGTTTTATTGTTCTACTGGCTTACACTTAGAAAACACCAAAACACTACACCCTGAACCCTAGGACCCTAAACCTAAACCTAAACCCTAAATCCTAAACCCTAAACTCTAAACCCCAAAACCTAAGCTCTAAAGCCTTAATCCTACACCTTAAACTCTAAACCCTAAAGCCTAAACCTAAAGCCCAAATATCCTAGACCCTAACCTTGAAGCGTGTAAGGTCTTGCCCAAGTTGATGCTGCAACCTGCAGCCCAACCCCTGACCCGCTTGTTGAGGGTATTTCCCCAAAAGCAGGGGCTTCCCAAATTGCCAGAATCATGGATACCCTAAACCCCAACAGGGTACCCCGCCCATGTTCCAAAATGGACGGAACAGGCCAGCGGAGGTGTGGCCAGCTACCATAATCCCTTTAGGGTTTAGAATTCAGGGTTTTGGGGTTTCGGGTGGGGAAAGATTTGGAGATCCGCTTAAGCGTTCCCTAATGGGTTTGAGGGTTATGTAAGGCCTTGTAGGGACCAGTCATGGATTGCCTGGAGATTTTTCAGGCTTGTAACCCCAAACCCTATACCCTTAATCCTAAACCCTAAACTGCGTACACTCCCCCAAACTAACATGGAAACCCATTTAGCCCCCCTTTAAAAGGACTGTAGTCTTTGTAGGACCCTTTTTGGGTTTCCATGTTAGTTTCCGGGAGGGTAGGCCTCCAGGCTTCTCACCAACTTAGGACTTTGGTGCACTTCCCGGTCTAAATACTTTTTTGGAGAGCATGTGGGGCTAGAACGTAAATCCTCCCTAAGGGCGCAGTGCGGTAGATGAAGGTAATCTTGCACTACTCCTCCATCCACAGTATGCCAGGCCAGGATCGGCAAACTACGTTATAGAGATGGCATCAAAAGGTAACAGGACTGGAGTCAATAGCGAGACTGTAAGGGCTGTGCGAGGCTGCATGCTTGGTCTACGGGCCTTACTAAGGGTTTGACCGCGAGGTCCGCCTGTAGTGCGCTGAAGTTTGTGGTCATTGTGCCAACCTTCGCAGGCTTTTGTCGGGGAACCTCCCTGAGACCCTGAAAACACCGAAATAATCCAAATATACTACAGCAGTTTCCATTTTATTTTCCGTTATCCTTACATAACTCCAATATAACCCTAAACCCTAACCCCATAAAGCCCAATATAACATCAATATAATAGACCGCTGACATTTGATGATGCGCGAGGCGAGCTCCTTCCCGTTTGCGCGGTCGGAGGAAGCTTTCCAGGCACCTGCAGGATTAAGGGTTTAAGGTTTAAGCTTGCAGCAAGCTAACATGGTACAAGCTAACATGGTAACCCCAAATCCTAAAGCCTAAACTATAGTTTTTCAAAAGGAGGCAGATCTTCCAAACATACCCAAAGTAGTTGCCACACTTGAATATCAAGCACCGACCCCCCCCCCCCCCTCCCCAAATACGACATGTTCCAAACATTGTGCCCTAAACCCTAAACCCTAAACAATCTTCGACAATCATCTCCATCTCCGATTCCTGCCAGTGACCAGTAGAAGTATGGACATCCCGCATCTGCCCTATAACCTGAACCCTAAACCCTAAATGGCAGGTTCCTGGTCCGATTAGTGATCCACTGGATGGGAGGAGTTGTTGGTCCACAACGAGCGCTGGCTTGAGCGACAGAAAGACTGCTGACAAGCTGTACTTTGAGGTTCAGGGCACTTACAACCCAATTCTACTTGAAACCTTAGAACCATGCTACATTTGGGTTCTACTTGCCGTTAGAATTGGGTTATACTCACGAGGTCTGAATCCTTCTTATTTACATGATTACCCCTATAAATCCAAAACCCTCCATTTTGCATTTGGTCCTCGACTTGATTCTCCGCTGTTGGCTATTATCCCAGACCCCCTAAAGGATCCAAAACATGGAACCCCTTAATAATCTGCTAGGTTCCCCAATGTAGTAATGGAGCCATTTTTGGTGGGTTCCATAAACCCTAAGCCCTACCCTAAACCCTAAACCCTAAACCCTAAACCGCCTAAGAGCCATTTTGGGGGGCCGGATTGCCCTGAACCTTCATGTCGTGAAAGCTCCAGACCATCAGTGCAAGTACTTAAACCCTAGACCCCCGGCTCAATCTGAAAGGATCTAGGGTTTAGGGTTGAGGGGTTTAGGGTTGAGTGGTTTAGGGTTTAGGGGTATAGGGTTGATTTCCAGACACTGCTCTGATCCAGCATGCAGCAGCGCGGTGCAGTGTGCTGATTTGCCTTGCACGGAAGTATCCCTAAATAACATAGATATACCTTCGAAATATCCCTATCTAGACCCATATACAATGGTTGTCTTTCTTTTCTTTTCCAGTATTCCATATCCATAAATCCCATTGTGTCGTCTGCGCAAGGTTTGGTTTCACAGACAGAGCACGCGTCAAGTCATCATCCACAAGCAGTGTTCCTAAACCGTAAACCCCATTAGGCAAGTCACATATTGAAGAGGTGGTCCTCATGCTATCGAAGGCCTTGCTAGTCGACCCTTCACTCATCCTTTTGCATACCGTCTGAGACGGGAAAGCTTCACATGACTAAGGCTGCAGAAGTCATGCGGCTATGTCACATGGGGTCAAGTCTGTCTACTACCGTCCCACTGCCAGAATGCTCATGATTAGGGTTTGGGGTTTAGGGAATCTTCCCTACGTTGATTTTCTGGTGTTTCGCAATGCTTCCCCCAACGCCGGCTCCGGTTTTCGGCGCAGCACCCCTGCCACAGCGTGTGGCGAGCGCGTCGAGAGCTCGATTCTAGATCCTCAGGGCCCCCCAAACTGAGCTATAGTCTACATAAACTCCTTAAAGGGGTTATATAGGGCATTGTATAGGGGAGGACTGTAGGGGCTATTAAGGGGGATACGACGAGTTTAGACCGTAGACTACAGTTCGACTGGGTTCCCTTGCATTCCCCTTTGAGGTAATCCCTAAGCCGGCCCTCCAGAATCCCTTACAATCCAATCCGCATATCCCCATATGGTAGTTTCCCTAAAAGAGGGTACCCCAATATAGACCCCAAAATGCTATAATCCTTATTATGGGGACCGCCCAAACCCTAAACCCTAAACCCCTAATTTTAGGAAACCCCCATATATCTGTGGGTCACCCAAGGGATCCTCGCTTTGCCCCAGGTCTTTTCCTTTAGGTGGACCCCCCACCCAGTAATACTGACTATAAGGGATAATTAGGATGATATTAGGGTCCTATTATATTCCTATTATACCACTATTGCAGGGTGGGGGGTCCTCCTAACTTATCCTTGTATCTTCTTCCGGTTTTCAATGTGCCTGAAGACACTTGGGGGAGTGCCGCCTGCGGTAGTGCAGTAGACTGTGCTCTAACATGTTAATTTGGGCTTAGTTTCATATAGTAGACTTTGATCAGGGTTCGGGCATTCTGGGTCTTCTGAGTTTAGGGTGTACGGATTTTGGGGTTCAGGGTGTTAGGGCTTCGGGTGTCGAGGGTTTTGGGCTATAGTGCTTGGGGATTGGGCGAAGTTTGGTAGTATAGTACAGGTCCGATTACATAGATTCCCGGTACGTTGTTGATCCCCAATGCCACCAGATGCTTTGGGTCATTCCCGCTAACAGTTCTCAAAGGGTATATTTCCTAAACCATCCTAAACCCTAAGCCCTAAACCCGAAACCCTAAACCCCATAAACCCCTAAACCCCTAAACCCCTAAACCTTAAACCCCTAAACCCCCAAACCTACGGTGGATGCAGGAAGTCTTGCACCATCTGTCACGCCCCCACTCCCGCAATTCCTAGGGTACAAGAAATGCACGATGGTGCACGATTTTCCCCATCCACAGTGCTGCCTCTTGTGAAGGTTAAATTGTTAAACCCTAAACCCTACATGAGCCATAGTTTAGACTCCTAGTATCCCCCATAATAATAAGCCTTATGATACTCCCCTATGTCGTCCCCTTCAAGGAGTTTAGACTCTAGTTTACGCAGGGAAGGACCTCACGCACACTGTTGTCAGGTCCCAGCTGCCTTTACCACTCGCACAAGCGGTTCCAGCCGCACAAGCGGTTCGCACACTACCGCTCCACGGCAGCACTTCAGGGTTTACGGTTTTGGGGTTCAGGTTGGGTCTTATTGTCAGTGTCCTGGCTATCTGTAGATGTTGACAAGTAGGTTTACTCTTGCTTAAAGGGATTGTGCTTGGCTCAGATGCTGCTACTCTTACCTTTGTCATTAGGGGGTTGACAAGAGTATGGTTCCTTTTTGAATACCTTAGATATAGAGGGCGCATTATCATAGGAACCCAAAAAAGACCATAATTACGACCAAGTCCTAAAACCTTTTGCTTACTTGCGGTTAGTAGGAGGTAAGGGAATATAAGGTTAGTAGGAGGTAAGGGAATATAATGCCTATAGAATCCCGATATGGTATATTCCCTTCTTCCCTACTAACCCTAAGCCCCAAACCCCCCTAAACCCTCAACCCTTCGCGGTGCCAGGACTGCTCCTGGTAGCTCGCCACTGGTGACGACAAAGGCAGGGACTTACTTGCTGGGTTTTAGGGTTTAGGGTGTAGGATCTAGGGTGTAGGATTTAGGGTTTAGGACTTCGGGTTTAGGGTTTGGGATTTAGGGTTAAGGGTTTAGGGTTTACCTACCTCTGGTTAGCAGGGAATGCCGGAATGGAAAAGACATGGAAATTGCCATAGGGTTCAGGGATTAGGGTTTGGGGCCTATGAGGGTAGGGAATGAAATGTTAGACAACTAAATGGATAATCCAGACCTGTGATTAGTAGCCCCCCCTCCCCTTAATAGTTTTTTTTTGGGGATTCGAATATTAAGGCTCTAGAAGGAGGATGTTTATTCATCAGGGGTCTACGTTACCATCATATCACTGTGGACTATATACGGCCATTGAGGGGATCAAGACCCTACTGACCATCAACCCGTGAACCCTAAACTCCTTAGTCAGCGAGCCTTGAGCAGAGCCTGCATTTGTAAACTTGGAACCACCTAGGATACAGTCCCCCTTAAGTAGATAGAATATGGGGTATGTGGGGATCTTATTATGATATACCCAAAACCATATTCTATCTACTTAAGGGGGACTATAGGCTAGCTGAACCTTTGTAGTTTCTCAGCTTCCAAAGCTGTGGGTACTTAAGATTAAGATGGTGCCGGCCTTCTTCCGCGAACATTCTGTGCTGTTCTCCATGTATGCAGCGCGCAGGTAGCGGGGCCTTTGCAAGGCCGGGGATTGTTGACGCTGTGTGCAAGTGTTCTCTGTTTGTGAAGCCTGTCTGTGGAGCTTTTACGCGCAGGCCAGCCTGTAGCTACGGCCTTGCCGCCTACGGCAAGTCCAGGGCTGCAGCGGTGCTACAGCACAGGGAGCATGCAGGTGTCTCTTCACTCGCAGACGCCGTCGCAGGTTACACCTTGTGCCACTCCACCGGCAGTTCGCTTTTACTCGGGAGTGATCCGAAATAGTGACGCGGTACCCATTGCCACAGTGCGGTCTGCAACTCTTCCTCAGCCTCAGGGTTATCCGCAGGCCGGCATGCCCATAATGGTTAGGCATCAGTCAACTGCTTCACTCAGAAGCCATCATTCTGTGGAGCGAGCTGTGCCTCTAGTGACCACTCCTAAGTCTAAGGACGCCAGCCCAAGGCGGGGATCACCCAGAGGGCATAGTCAGTACGCCTCAAGGGCCAGTCTGGCAAAGTCAGTTGAGGAAGAGACCTGTACGTCGCCTAGATCCATCCGCTCTTTGCAGTCCCCAAGATCTGTACGTTCGCAGTCGCGCAGCGGCAGCCCCAAGGGTGAGGAGAGCAATGCCAGGGCAAGGAGCCGCCACAACACAGCCGACTCTGCAGTGACAGAGGGTGAGGAAGCTCCTTGGGAGGTACCATATGCAGCTCGAACTGGCAGCCAGTCACCTCGTGCAGCCACCCCACTCACTGGCAGATCAGACTCACAGAAACGGCGCTACCACGACCTCTACGAGGATCATGAGATACGAAAGCAGAAGTGGCAAGCTAAACTGGAGGAGAAGAAGCGGAAAGAGGAGCAGGAACTCCAGAGGGGCATTGCAAACACTTGCAGCCCACGGCATTTCAATCCAGAGGAGTTCCACAATTGGCTCTGGGCTTAGAAGCTTCCTGCTGCAGAATACACAAATCATAATTTCCATTCCCAATCTCATTATAGAGATAACTGGGGTTATATTGGGGTTATATAGGGATAATGGAAACGAAAATGGAAGCTACCTTTTAGGATTCAGTGTTTCACTCCCGGTGGGCTTCCACAGTGTTCTGAAATCAGTCTTTGCAAGCAGACATTGCCCAAGCGACTGTCACTATCCTGCCAGGATGACTGCTGAAATCAGGTCATAGACAGGATGCATTCGCATTTGCTGAGGTATGCCGAAAGCATGAACAAACAGCAGAGCTTCAACGCGAACCGCCTGGAAAAGCAGCGGTCGGAGGCCGCCATTCTCCGTCTTACACTCACAACCCCAATTTCCATTTTCTTTTCCATTATCCTTACATAATCCCAACATACTATAGTAGTTTCCATTTTCTTTTCCATTATCTCCCACAAACTAACATGGAAGCTGCAAAATGGGCCCTGCTAAGACTACTGTTATTCGGGAAAGGGACCGTACCAACTTCCATGCTTGTTTGGAATTGTTTGGAGGAGGGTAGCCTTGAGCATATTTTGCCTTGGGTTTTCAGAGAGGGGGTTGAGTGACTCCGTGCTATTGGCTGAGCCCACGCGCAGCCTTCGCACTGTGCAGAACACATAGAAGAAGCAGAAGAGGCTCGAGGATTTTGTTTGTGTAGGCTGGAGCGCTTGATAGAATTATGCACCACTTCCACCATTTCATATAATCCCTAAACCCTAAACCCCCAAATGTAACCGTGATTGTAAACTACGCCATCGAATGTATTTGTTAGGAGGACCCCCCCTCCCAGTAATAGTGACTATAAGGGATAGTAAGGATTATGTTAGGGTCCTCTTATATTCCTATTATACCACTATTACCGGGTGGGGAGTCCTCCAAAGAATTTTGTTTTGTGCTGACCGCGAGGCAAGGTTACGAGCCTTCCAGGACTCTTTTGTTGGATGCTTGCTATGCCGGGGGAGGGGGGGGTTGGGAGGGTTTGGGGTTTAGGGTTTAGGGCGGGTTAGGTTTAGGGTTTAGGGCTTAGGGTTTAGGTGGTTAGGGTTTAGGGGGTTAGGGTTTATGGTTTAGGGGGGTAGGGATTACAGATTCAGGCAGCTTTGCATCAATTGCGGGCCTTTGGTGGGAGGGTCCTGAGAGTCTCTTGGGGAAAAACAGGGGACCTTGATTTCGATGCATAGTGAGGTGAGCTTCGTCAGCCGCTTGGCGCATATGTAACGATTACATGATGCGCGGTGCCGTTAGCTATTATCTTCTTTACAAATTCCAGGGGTAATGCAGAAGAACACAGGTTTGTAGAATCAAACATCTGACCTGAAGGTATTCCTAGTTTGGATGGCCTGCGATAATGGACGCTGCCTGAGAATGTATCAAAGATGTTACTCCGCCGGGTGTCCTTACAATATTTGAGAGGGCTTCATCTTGGACTTTTTGAAGTTGCCCTCCGTTTAGGGTTCAGGGCTCAGAGAAAGCAATCAGGGCGTACCCAGTTAGAGCCTACCCCCTAAACTCCTTGCAATCTTATGCCAATTGGGGTTTAGGGCATAGGGTTTAGACTCCTTGCAATGCCAATGGACAATTCCCACACAGTCCCCCCAAAAAGGGAACCCTTAGCGTATTGAAGAATGCAAAGCTCGGATCAAGCCAATCCCCTAAACACTAAACCCTGAATCCCTAACACTCACTCCTTAACCGTGAGCCCTGAGCCGTTCATAGCAGTCTATAGCAAATGCTGGAAGTGCAAGCATCCCAGCAAGGTTTGGGGTGTACGTGTTGAAACGTCACAGCGGCTTTGAATTTTGAGAGTTCAGGCATCAGCTTTTATCGTTTAGGGCTTCAAGGTTCTGGGTGTAGGGGTTCGCCGTCTTGTTGAAGATTTTGCGGGCCTGCAAGGGGCTTGGTCCTGCACCCTTTTTTTGGCTTTGCCAGCTTGTCGTGGTTGGTTTCCCAACAAAGGCCGGGCCTCAGGGCACTGAGGGATCTATGTAGCTTGTGTGAGGATTATGCAAGTCCCTGCTTGGAATTCTTTTGGGTCTATTTGAGAAGCTGCCAGTGGCCCTACAGGAGCTTTCCGAGTGCACCTTCACGCCGATGGCGCCCGCATCGAAGGCCTCTGTTCAGACTGCAGTCTTTGTACAGCCCTTTCGGAGGTTTCATGTTTGTTTGCGAAATTGTAGGGAGAGGGTAGACGAAGCGGTCTTACCCTGACGGGTTTTTATGAGCTATAGTCTAAACTCTTTAAGGGGGGTTATATAGGGGACTAAATAGGGGACGATTAAAGGGGTTATAAGGGGGGATACTAGGAGTTTAGACTATAGCTCATATGTGTTTCAAGTAGGGCTTGAAGCTTAGAACTTGCTGGAGATAAGGACTCAGGTCCAAAAGGCCGCTTCAACAATTACCGAAAGCACTTTGGCCGCCCATCATGCAGCCTAAGCCCATGACCCTGGGTTAGGGTTTAGGGTTCTGAGCCCTGCACCTTGAACCCTCAAACCTGAAATCACGGGTTGAGGTTTTAGAGTTTAGGATTTAAGGTCCTGAGCCCTACACCTTGAACCCTTAAACCTCAAATCACGGGTTGAGGATTTAGGTTTTAGGGGCTCAGGGTGTAGGGTTTAGACCCTGACGACTGAACCCCTAAACCCCATGGTTGCTGCATCAGGTGACCCGTGGGCCAAAACAACGATCAGGCAGGGTCGGTGTGGAGGCTAAGTTGGGCCAAGATTCCCTCTGAGCTATACGGAACTGTGGCGATCCTCTTTGACAATATCCAGCGTTGCAAGGATTGTTGCTGTAAGGGGATTACCCAAAACTGGGGGTACCTTCATGAGGTCCCAGTAAGCAAGATGATAGCATTTGGGATTTATATTGGGGCCCATCTGTTTACGGAAATTGCTACATGAGCTATAGTCAAACTCATAGTATCCCCCGTACTAAGAACTAGAATGCTCCCCTGTATAATCACCAATATAACCCCCTGTTAAGGAGTTTAGACTATAGCTCATATGAGCCAAAATCTAAACTCCTAGTATCCTCCTTAATAACCCCTACCGTAGTCCCCTATATACGCCCTTATATAACCCCTTTAAGGAGTTTACAAGATAGCTCATATGGTATGAGCAGTCGGGCTTCTATGGTTGCGTAAGACTGGGGTCCCCCCACCTACTTGTTGCAAGAAGCCCCTGCAGAGCACGCTTCTGGGAAATTCCAGGAATTGAAAAACCTGAGCCCTAAACCAATAACTCCAAACCCCTAAAACCCCAAATCCCTACACAACCTACAACATCTAGGAATTGGGAATATGTCGTGCGGTTCGGCTTCAGAATCCCTACAGCTTGATGAGGATTCTTTTAAACAACGGCATTCTAATTCTCAACTGACACACCGATGTGGGTTTTCTAGAATGAGGAGTTGTTGTTGCTTGCCTGTAATGAGAATTCACATCTATTTTGGGTCATCCAGGGGTACTCTTGCTTTTGCAAGTGCTTTCATCTATCATCCTGGTACATATACACAACATCTTCATCTGCCTCTTACAGTTACACCCCAAGCCATAAAACCAAAGTCTCACTCCCCAAGGCCTAAACCCTCAACCCTACGCCCTACACAACCCCTAAAACGCCTTCAAAGGGCCGACCTGTACCCTACATAACCACGAGAAACCCAAACTGGTTGATGCCAAGGAATTTACAATTTGTTACCAAAATATGGGTACATAGTAAGTAAGAGGGCTGCCTTATTATAGTAACTTAATGAAAGTTCCTTAACAGCAAACCAGCAAAAGTCGTCCTTGCTTGCAGGCAGCCTCCCAGTGGAGTCCAGGCCAGTCGTTCACGAAGGCGACCAACAGGCCGACTGCTCTGGGGTTTAGGGAGTTTAGGGTTTAGGGGCTTAGGGGTAACCCCAATCCCAAAACCCCCATCCCCAAATCCCTAAACCCTAAACCCAAATCCCTAGAAATAAGGGTCTAGGATTTAGGGTTCGGGATATAGGGCTCAGGATTGAAGATTCAGGTTTGAGGGTTTCGGGTTAGGGTTTAGACCTCTGTTTAGATTTCGCAGAGTTGGTTCTGGGCTTGGTTCATTCTTCGAGGTTCTTTCTTGGAGGTGACATAGAGGCACGTAGGAATGGATTGGGTTGGGATATCCCTTGCACCAGTGCTAGATGGCTTATGGAGGTTATGACGGGTGGAGGGGGAGATTTTGGGGTGTTCAGGGTCTTGTTTGTATGTGATATAGTCCCTCTTAAGTAGATACAATATGGTTTTGGGTATATCAAAAATACGATCTCCATATACGCCATATTCTATTTAAGAAGTAGGGCTCCTCAGTCCGGAGGCCTGAAAAGAATTCCTTTCCGGAGCCTCAGTGGAAGACCCCGAATCTTGAAGCAGACCTTAGGGTGGTGATGTGCTGTCAACTTTGACGAGGGTACACCGCGCGCTGATGCTAACCGCAGTCTCTAAATCCTCAACCCTAAGTCGTAAACCCTAAGTCGTAAACCCCCAATCCTAAGCCCTAAGCCCTGAGCCCTAGACCCTAAGTGTAGCCCGCCTTCTGAAGATCCGATCTTTGATTCAGGCCACAGCAGACGAGCTTGTAGCAGCCCAGGCGAATCAGGGTTTCGACTCCGGGGTTTAGGGTTTGGAAACTACTATAATATATTGGGGTTATATAGGGATAATATTGGGATTCTATAGGGATAATGGAAAAGAAAATGGAAGCGATTATATTATTGTAAGATTTGTGGTTTAGGGTTTGGGATTTAGGATTTAGGGTTTAGGATGCAGGGTTTAGGGTTTAGGATGTGGGGTCTAGGGTTCAGGGTTTAGGGCTGCATAGCCGCAATCCTGCATAACCCCAGGGCCAGCAGACATGGGGAACATCAGAGGGTCGGGAGTCCCTCCATTCGGGATCATGGAGGGGTTCGTTGTGAGAATCGCCACATACATGAAGCCTAGGAATTGTGCATTGTAGTTTCCTATACTCGCCATCATGTAGGGTTTGTCTCTTGACAGTATCAGCACCGTGCTCGTAATCGTCGGTTTTCTATCATACAACGTATCATGGTGACCGCTTTCAGGGACTTCTCTTATGTCGTTCTTGCTGCTTGAGTAACATGCTGTGTGGCTTGTAGACAAAGCAGAGCATGCGAGCAGCACGTTTAACAAGAACGAGCGGCCAAAGGGAGTAAGATGTCCATTTTGGGGGGTTTTATTATAGTAGATATTGAATTTTTCTATATTACACTATATTATACAATAAGCTACCATAAAATACTATAATAGACTACAGGGTATACTTTGCATGCGAGCCATAGTTTATTTGCTTCAGAATAAGGCAAGCTGTTTCAGTGGAGGTCACGCAAATCGAAGCCTTTCGTCAGCTGGACAAGAAGGCTGGGGCATCCGAGCGCCCATCTTTTTAGTGTTATTCGCGATGAAACAAGCCGGGGGAACTTCTTGTACGCCCTGTCTTCTGTGTTGCTGCCAAGGAATTCAAATGAAGTAACCGAAGCAGATGTATATAGTACAAGGGTCCCCAGTCCCCTTATTGTCGTAATTTAACTTAAGATCCTTAACAGTAATCCAGATTTTTTAGAGTTTGAGAGGGCTGTGTTGCGTGTTCTGTACAGTGCCAGGCTGGATTTGCCAAGGGCTGAGGGTTTAGGCTTTGGACTTAAGGGTTTAGTGCTCCCTCACAGTGGCCATACGGTCTTTGAACATGTGCAAGATGTGTGATGGAGCTTTTGCAGTCCAAGTGCTCGGACACTGTACCAACCCAGAATGCAGTGTTACTGATTCACCAATGCAGTTTTATTCCGAGTGAACTCATGATCGGATTCATGTGCAGCCCTATTAGCTCTCTGAGCCCCAAAAAGATGTGGGCGATAGTTCCTCCACGCGCTCTTGTCTCCTCATTATGCTGCTGTACTTATTTGTATGATGCCCATGGAGTGCTCACAAAGTACAATCCTCGGACTCAATAGCCTAAACCCCAAAATACTATGACCCCTATCTTGGAGCCTCCTGAAAAGGTATCCCTGATTTTGGAAACCCTCATCCCTCAACCCTAAACCTTATAAATCCTTATATACCCCTATATCTGCCCTGTAGCCCCTTTAAGGCTATTGTAAATCTTTATATACCCTTATAACTCCCCTATAGCCCCTTTAAGGCTATTCTAAATCCTTGTATACTCCTGCATATCCCTACGGCCCAAATTCTGGAAACCCCCCAGATGAGGAGAAGGAGATGCGCGAAGCGACGCAGCGCGTCTTCAAAGACTTTTTGGAGAGATCGCTCGAGGATGCCGAAGATAAAGTTGATTAGGGTTTAAGATTTAGGTTCTAGGGGTTTAAGTTGACATATGAGCTATAGTCTAGACTCCTTTAAGGGGGTTAAATGGGGGATCATATAGTGGCTATAGTCTAAACGCTTTAAAGGTGAGTTATAGTTTATTACAGGGGGGTACTAGGAGTTTAGACTACGCAAGGGGTATCAAGATAATGGCAGACATGCTCTCAATCAAGATTTCTGTTCCAAATCAAATGGAGATTGGATGTGAAGACGCTGCTAGATAAATGAGATCATCGCCAGTAATAGTAGGAATAGTAGAGACAGCGACACGGATTATTCTAGAACGTGCGATGGCAGACACAGTGACCAGAGCAAGAAGCATGAAATCAAACAGCATTATCATAAATGTGCTTACAATCGCAAGGTGGGCATCTAACAGATACGAAGTCCCATTTTCGGCCTTTCAATCCTAAACCCTAAGGGCCTTGAACCCTAAAACCCTAAACACCCTGAACCCTGAGGGCCTTAAACCCTTAACCCTAAACCCTAAGGGTCTTCAAGCTTCAACCTTAAACTAGCAACCTTTGGTCTTGGCCGGATGTTGTAGTAGGTCTGTTCCACACCGCGACCAGGGAACAAATGACGGCTCAGACTATAACATTGTCGGTTTAGGTTCTACCCTAAACCC
>CAJNIZ010030447.1:61103-74063 GCA_905231905.1 Symbiodinium pilosum
AGCTATAGTCTAAACTTTTAAAGAGGCTTATATAGGGGCTTTATATAGGAGATTATTGAATTGGGATTGTATAGGGTTTAGGGTTTAGGAATTAGTGTTTAGGGTTTGGGGTCTAAACTCCTTAAAGGGGGGTTATATGGGGATTATATAGGGCCAGGGGACTACTATAGGGGTTATTAAGGGGGATACTAGGAGTTTAGACTATGGCTCAAATCAGCATCCAGCTGTGGCAGGCCACCTTGCGAGGGCTTAGGTCATTGGTGGTAGGTGGGCGGCCGAAGCCATGAGTTTAGTTTAGGGTTTAGGATTTAGGGCGTATGGTGTAGGGTTTAGGACCCGGATGGTGGGCAAGAGGGAGAGAATTGAAAGTTTCCGGGTGGCTTGCGCTTGCGCAGGTGCTTCTTCATGGCTCAGTACCTCCTCGACATAGGTGCTGGACTTATTCCATCAATTCGAGAGTTTCTCAAATTGGGGAGCTGGGGAAGCCACGGAATGTGCAGGGATTTAAAGGGGGACTGTAGCGGTCCATACTTGGGATTATGTAGGGATTGCTATGAGAAATTCCACCCTTTTTCTCAAAGACTTTGGACTGGGTCTCTTAAGGAACTTTAATTCAGTTACTATAACAAGGAGACCCTGCTATTTGTCATATACCCATAATGTGGTAACTTAAGCCCTAGACCCTAATCCCTATATACACATATTATGGTCACAAAAGCCTTAAACCCTACACCCTAGACCCTATATACCCTTTTTTTGGGACATTCGTTAAAGTTCCTTACCAGCAACCCAGTGTGGTAGCGTCTGCTTGCGATGCATTGTGACAGGTGTCATTGTGTGGGAAAACCTTATCCATGTCAGGAACTCAGGCATCAAGCTGGTTTAGGGTTGATGGGTTTTGGGTTTAGGGCTTTACTGGTTTTGGGTTTAGGGGTTTAGGGTATAGGGAACGCAGACATCACAGTGATATACATGTGCACAGTATCATTGTTATTGTTCCTTCTCCGGTATGATTCCTCTCAGTATACATGTACATGGCCTTACACTACTACCAGTTCTAGCGCTACATCTCATACGGGTCGTGGTGGTGGCCGTGGTGGTGGAAGTGGTGGTTGTGGAAAAATTCCCCCAAACACTCAGCACCCTAAACGCTAAACCCCAAAACCCTTAACCCCTAAACCCAAAACCCCAAAACCCTTAACCCCTAAACCCTAAACCCCAAAACCCTTAAACCCTCAACCCTAAACCCCCGAGCCCTTAACCCTAAACCCCTAGACCCTACTCAGTGAGGCTCAGTGCAATGACATCCCAGCAAGCCTCGCGGCGAATTCAACTCATCCTTTCGTCCTGCACTCAGTGTTCTGCAGTGTTAGGGTTTGGGGTCTAGGGTTTAGGGTTTGGGTGGCCTGCAGTGTTAGAGCCCCAGTATCTTAGGGTTTAGGGTTTGAGGTGCAGGGTACAGTATCCTAAACAGTGCATTTTGAGCTTAATAGTATTCATAATATTCCGAGTAAGAGCATCAGCAAAAGTACTAGAATGTAAGGATGACAGCCACAAGCATAATAGTAATAGTACTGGTCATAGTGTGGAAGGAGGAAGTCTTGCAGCATTCTATATAATTAATTTCCCAGGTATTATAGTGCATTGTGGACGATAGCGGTGCAAGATTTCCTCGATCGACCGTAGTATTCCTTGTATAATAGAAAATATGTATATTAGTAGTAGTACTGAGGCACAATAAGTAGAAGGAACCAGCTGCCACTTCGCCTCCACCTAACAATAACACCTCCCAACCGCCCCCCAACATTAAATATTCCCGCTTATGTGATAACATGCACAATGGGAAGATTTGATATGAGTGTCCGGAAAGGGTGTCCCTAAACCCTAAACCCTAAACCCCTAAACCCTAAACCCTAAACCTCAAACCCTAAACCCTAAGCCCCTACAGGGGGAGGGGACTGGTTGGCTGCACTCTGCCTTGAGGCTTGCGGCGTGGAGCGGGTGGTTTGGCTGACCTTGCTGATCATGGTCACTCTCATAGAAGGTGCCTGCATGCGGTTTAGGGTTTAGGGTTTAGGGTGTAGGGTTTAGTGTGTAGAGTTTAGGGTCTAGGGTTTAGGGTGTAGGGTGTAGGGTGTAGGGTTTAGGATTTAGTGTCGCTCTCATTGAAGGTAATGGCCTGCATGAACAGCTGAGTACCGTTTGAGCTGTAGTCTGAATTCCTTCAAGGGGGTCAAATATGGGGTTTTATTGTAGGGCTTACTAAGGGGGATACTGGGAGTTTAGATTGTAGCTCATTTCAAAATATATTTGGATAATTGTCGGTAATATAGACTATCTATTGGGTGAGACCCAGGTGCCTGATGCCTGTTTCTTCCACTGACGGATGTCCGTGAAAAAGAATACTGATACTCATACTACTAGAATAGTCAGTAATACAGAGTATATAAGATGATCTCATCTTTTGGAACCCTAAACCCTAAACCCTTTTTTGAGAAGAGGATTAATTAACTTGCTCCAATGACCAAACAGGACAACCCTGAGCTGTGTCAAATGAGGGAATAGCAAGTTCTGTGAATAGCAGTGACATCAAATAATCGCGTTAGGATTTAGGGTTTAGGGTTAGGGATTAGGATTTAGGATTTAGGGTTTAGGGTTTGGGGTTTAGGGTTGAGGGTTTGGGGATGCAGAACTGACTGTTGCAACCTTGTCTCACCAAGCTTTGGTGAGGCCGCGGTGGTTGCATTCTCTCACTTTGTCTGATTCAGGTGAAAGAGTTTCATGTTCTTGTCCATGTCAATGGTACGGGTTTAAGGTTTAAGGTTTGGAAAGAGGGGAAGGACGTGACTGCGCAACATCGTAGCTTCCACTTCTCTTCCGGTACAGGAGTGGGAAAGGAAGTTCAAACTGATCCGGAATGGAACCCTAAACCCTGAATCCTGAACCCTAATCAAAACCCTAGACCCCATTTGCACCCGGAACCCTAGACCCTAAACCCCTTGATGGCAGGCTACTTCCTTTTCATCCTTCAAAGCTATTGCCAGGAGACCAGGGTTCAAGGTTCGTAGGCAAAGGTTCGGGGTTGCGGATTCAGGGCTTGGTTGGAGGTGTAGGGTTTGGGGCTTAGGGGGGTTAGGAGTCTAGGGTTTTGGATTTCAGGGTTTAGGGTTTAGGAGGTTTAGGAGTTTAGAGTCTAGGGTTTTGTGCCCAGGGTGTAAGGTTGGGAGTTTGGATTTGAGGTCTTAGTTGGGATTTAGACTGTGAGCGTTACAGAGAAGGCTTTACTTAATATTGGGACGCAGCTGGAATCACTTGGAGACCTAGTGCATTCGGTTCTGTGCGAGAGTGTTGGTTTACCTTAAATTAAGCCCTAGACCCCAAAGCCTAAACCCTAAAACCCGGAGAAAAGGTCCGGCAAGAAAAACCCTAAATCAAATCCAAAACCTTAAATCAAATCCTAAACCCTATTGAGTCGGGCATCCCAAACCAGATCTGTGGTTTGCTACAAGCGCTGCCCGGTTTTGATGGTATCTTCTGCGCTGCATTTTTTGCGCACATTTCGGGCTTATGTAGGGAGACGTTTCCCGCGTACTGAGTGGAGGGTCAAATGAAACATCGAATGGGGGATGCAATGGAAATTACAAAATGCAGGATTATATCGGGACTCGAGGGATATATTAAGTAGCCAATAATGCAGAATCAAATGGAGAAGAACTTGTGACTGGTGTTCTATTGTGTTTCACAGGGTTTAGGTTTCCAAAAAACAGGAGTCCCGTTTTTTGGAATCTCTCCAAGAAGGATGAAAGAAAATTGGGGTCGACTTTGAGGCCCCCTATTCATGGGACACCCCAAAGTGAGTTTCGATGCAATCCTAGCTTCAAGCAGCTGGATACACAGACTGAGTGGAGTGGCTGATGTGGAGAGGAACTACTAGGTTTTAAGATTTAGGGCAGAAGAAATCAGGATCCGGCAAGTTGTTCCCAGTCCGAATCCAGTTGCTTTTGCTCCAGACAACTTTACATGGGAGTTTCCAGAAACAGAGACTCACAATGATAGTACAACATAAGGACTCTCCATGTTTTGGAAGCCCCTAAGCCCTATAGACCACTATGGATCCCCCAGTTTCAATTTCATTTTCCATGCTTCCATGCTCTTTTCGATTTGATTCTCCACTGTTGGGGCAATATCCCTCTACCTATATATGTATATATCACTTTTTTGCCATTCATCTGGAGAAAATAGGATGTTGCAGGCAGGCTTCTTGGGGTATGGCTATGTGCAAGCACGCGCTTTCCAATGAGACTCCCCCTTAGCCGGTAAATAGTCGGAAAGGGAGGAAGGATGCCCGTACTAGTCCTCCTATGATCCCCAGCAGTATGCTAGCCTCCACTTTCCTTTCAATTCTGAAGCCAGGGTCCTGAACCCTAAGCCCCAGACCACAAATTGCCGTATTGTAGTTTCCATTTTGTCTTCCATTCCTAGAGCCTAAACCCTAAACCCTGAATCCTAAATAGTAACCCTAACTCGTAAACCCCAAACCCTAAAGCCTAAAACCTAAACCAGTAGGCCCCCAGGCCGGGAGGTGACTGTCTGTTGCAGGACGTGGTCGTGCACCTCCCCACGCAGGCTTTCGCTGACTTGTACGAGAAGTCAGAGGCCGCCATAGTGGCTAGTGGGATCTAGGGTTCAGGGTTTAGGGTTTAGTATTTAGGGTTCAGGGTTTAGGGTTCAGGGTTGAATTTAGGGTTTAGGATTCAGGGTTTCGGGCTGACTCTACCCTAAACCCTAAACCTTAGACCCGACCCTAAACCCCAAATCCTAGGCCTTAAGCCCTCCTGAAAGTCTAGGTTCCCGATCTGCTACTCCCATGGAGTTACATATAGGAATATATATATATATATATACATATATCACCCCTGGAGAATCAACAGTAGAAGAATATGAAACATGACATGTAAACTTGAGGAGCTATGCTGGTTCTAGTGGTAAGCACCTTATGTTATCAAACAACCAAAACCCTAAACCCTAAACCTATATAACCCATTATAGTAGTTTCCATGTTGTTTTCCATGATCCGCATATAATCCCTATATAACCATAGGGGTGCCCTTAGCAACAACCCAGGAAACCCTAAACCCTAGGTGGTCAAAGATTCATGGCACCAGTCGCGAGTCTTGAAGCAAGAGGAAGACGGAGCTGTGCTCACGCCGTCAGCTTTTGTCAAAGTTCTATGTAGGTTTTATGGGGGTTATATAGAGGTCACCTTGGGGTAAGGGAAAATAAGATGGAAACTACTATGAAGGGTTTAGGGTCTAGGGGTGTCACCTTTACAAGTGTTTTTTGCGCGGAAGTCCTCTACAATTCTATACTGCTAGAATGTTGTGATCTGTTTCTATCACGCTGGGCCGGCAGTTTTGGAGTACACACATGAGTGGCTTCGAAACAGGGGTGGCGTGATCCCCAGAGTGAGAATCTTTGTCTCGTATCCCCATATATTAGGGTTTCTCAAGCTACGAGGAACTCAGGGGCCCTAGGATATTCTGGGATTAGCAGGAGAGGATAGGTGTCCCCCTTCTGGACTATATAGGGATTGTTGCGATAAATCCCATATGATGCAAAGACCCTATTCTTCCTCAGTCCAAGTCTGGCTGTCGAAGTTATGTATTGTAATTTGTATGATCCCATGATGTAATCTCAAACGAGAAATCTTTGTTTATCTGAGACACCATCATAAGATACCAGGACCTTGGCCCCCCTCCCCCCAAAGGTAGCTGGAATCCCAATCATACTCCCCTGAGCCCTGAAGCTTAATCCCATTACCATAGTCGCTAACGCTAATCCCTAAACCTTGAACCCCTAATCCTTGAACCTTCAACCCTAAACCCTAAAACCTAAATCCTGCGCTAAGTTGCGGTAGACGGGTCTTTTTTTGTAGCCACTTGGCTAGTGACCTGAGGGGCTTTCCTAGCTGTTGTTGAATTCCAAACTTTCTGGGACAGCAGGAATGCATGTCCATCGTTTCGTGGGATGGAGAAAAGGTCCGTTTAAAACCCTTAGATCCTAAACCCTATATCCACTTAAGGGAGACTGTAGACCCCTGCACCACAAAAAGCCAGGGAAGTTAGGGCCTACATCGTTTCTTTCCCGATGGTAGGCCTCTTATAGAAAGCCCAAATTACTTTAGGGTTTAGCGTTCAGGGTTCAGGGCATAGATGATATCCCATGGTCTCTACTAGTTACTATTATAAAGCCCCAACTTCTGTAGAATCTGCATACCTACTTATCTTGTTGAAAGGCCCCTATGAGTACCACCCTGGCCGAGCTAACCTGGCAAAGAAGCGCTTAATCCTTAAATCGGCTTGTTCAGGGTTTAGGCTTTAGGGGTTAGGATTTGCGCGTTAGGATTTGATTTAGGGTTGCCATTGTGGAATATTTGTCATGCATTAAGACCCAACAGGGAACAACCAGCTAAGGTTTTGAATATGTATCCCAATGAGGAACCACTAAATCAAACGTGAGGCGGGATTTTTCCTCGGGTGTATATACTGGGTGAGTGATCATGCGGGGAAACAAAGTATAAATCTTGCCTCGACTACCTGAATCCCAGAGCTTCAAACCCTAAGGTTTAGGGCTTAATTTGGGTGCAGGGTGTAGGGTTTAGAGTTTAGGGCTTATATGGTAGTTTCCATCAGTAGGAGGAACCCAATCTAGGTCTCCACATACTATGGATCTCCGCGTGGGGACCCCCAAAAAGGAACCTTCTTGGAACACTCGAAACCCTGTAAACCAGAATAGAATCCCAGATACCATGTCGTTTTCCATTTGCTTTTCCATGTGATTCTCCATTCTATCCCTCTACCCTAGACCCCCCCAGTCCAAACCCCTAAGCCCTAACCCCCAACCCTAAATGGGTGGTTGTCAAAATTATCGTCCCTTTTTGAGTACCCTATATATCAGGTGCCGTAAAAAAAAAGGGATCCAAAAAGGGACCATAATTTTGACAACCACCCGTATACCACTATTATAAGTCCCTCTAAAAATACCCCTAAGCCAGGCGAACTTGCTGAAGAAGTATTTGAATCCTTACAACCATCTCTACGGCTCTCTGCCAGGCCTGGTAAATTGCAAAGTTTCCGGTTCCGGGCATGGGGTTAGGAAGACTTAGGAAGTAGGTGTTCAGGGTTTAGGGTCCGGGGTTAGGGAGTTTCAAGGGGCTTTCAAGGAGTTGTGTGGTTTTTTGAGAAGCTTTGCTAGGGCTTCGGACTCAGGATGTGCATTGAGGGTCAAGGGGTTCTGGGTGTAGGTGGAGCTGTTCAGGGCAAAGCCTCCTTTGGGCAATGCCTCTCCCCCCTAAACCCTAAACCCTAAACCCTAAACCCTCTCCTCTTTTGGTGTAAGCCGGTGAAAGTGAGGATCAGGCCATTGCTACTTGATATGGTCTCCAGCTGGAATGGAGGGATGGGTCACCAAGGACGATTATAGCCGTAGCCTTGAACCCGAACCATAAACCCTAAACATCCCACTTAGACACCTGGAGAGAAGGACCCCCAAAACCCTATTATTTGGGGTCCCATATACTCCTATATTATATAGTCCAATATGTCCCCCCCTAAGCCCTTTAAAGGGACCCTCAGATCTGCCCCATAGATCATTCGGGGTCTCCGAGCCCCGAGCCCCTGAACCCCTCAACCCCGCCAACTTTAGGCTGTGAGTAGCTTCATTGCATCATTTTGGACTTAGTGAACAGCTTAGGGCTTGGGGTTTAGGGTGAAGGGGACTGAGTCAATAGGTTAATAATGGGGAGCTAGAGTTATTACATGGCTTCTAGGGGCTATAAACATACTTAAGCCTCCTGACCCTGCAAGTACAGCTGTAATACTCGTAGAAGCCGCGGTAGTCAGCTAGGCAAACAGTCAAGGCTATGTTAGTGGATCGATGATCAGGGCAACCGCAACCGTAATCACAGGCATCGTTGTAGCTGGAAGCATGTGGGGTCTTTTCTGGGGAAGCATGGTCCGAACTCTAAACCCTAAACCCTAAACCCTAAACCTAAGCCCTTGAAGAAGTCTCTTGTCTTTGCCAGAACACATGGTGCTTCCTTGCTTGTGCTCAGCTGGATGCCTAGGGTTTAGGGTTTAGGGTTTGGGGTAGTCAAGACTCTGGATGATGTGTGGAACATATACTGCCAATTGCTCTTAGCGCGGCCCCTGAATTTCCGGGGCCCTTGAAATGAAAGGGCCCGTATTTTTGGCAACTATCCATGTAATCTCGAATCCTGCAAAATAAGCTTTGAACCCCAAACTCTATGCATACCAAAGCAGTCATCTGACATTCCCAGAACTAGCGCTTAGGGTTGAGAGACAGGGGCATCGAGAAAGCCCTTTCTCCCTTCTTGGGTTCCTAAGTTCTGTATAGAAACAAGCTATATTCAAAAGGGGTGACTGTTTTGATCCTTTCTTACTGGGATCTTAGGAGATTAAGGGCAAGCACTTGAGCCCATGCTGTTGTTGGGCAAAGTCCTGCTTGACCCTGTATACCAAAGCCTTCCAAGTTATAGTACGTAGTGCACGCTGAGGCTCATGCAGGATTTCACTCATCAACCCCTAAGCATGAAACCAAAACCCCCCAAAACCCTAAACACTAAACCCTAAACCAGTAGGTCGTACTAGTAGTTTCCACATATCAAGGGACCGCAAGTTAGACCCCCCAACATCGTAGAATCATAATTCTTGGGGATCCCCAAAAATTTTAGGGTTTAGGGAAAAGGATTCCTAATCTGGGAAACCCCCCAACGTATGGGCGGGAGAGGTCACAACGAGCTGGCTGGTGAAGCTGTCATGGCTGCAGGGAGCCCAGAGTTCAGGCAACACCAGGGCACTAGGGTGGATACTAAAAATCCTGCATGACCCTAGGTACCATATACCTTGGAAATTATGGTACTATAGTATACTATGGTCATGCAGGATTTTTAGTATCAACAGTAGGGTTTAGGGTTTAGGGAAATATCATAGGTTCCCCTGTTCTCCCCCCTATAGGTATGAGGTTTCAGAGTTTAGGCGGTAGGGTGCCCTCACTACCCTTCCCCCCTATCTTACGCCCTCCCGCAAGGTTCCCGCTTCCCTAGCAAGCTTCAAATACCCTAAACCCTAAACCCTAAACCTAGGGGGGGAGCATAAGTTAGAGTGATCCTTGCCTATCTAGGTGTATGGGCCCCCCGAGCCACCACCCTAGAGCTATGAAAACGGCCTTTTGTAGCAAGCCTGAAGCACTCTAAACCCCAAACCCCAAGCCTACCTAGACCTCCAAAGTAGCCAAACCTTCATACCCAGTGTTTCGGGTCAAAGGCCATTACTTGAGGTGTTTGGGAGGTCTAGGTAGACCATGCACTAAAAATTTTCGGGCACCCTGAACCCTACACCCTAGGTTTAGGGGTCTAGGGTTTAGGGTTTAGGGTCTAAAACCTTAAGACCCTAAAACCTAACCGCGCATCCAAGGGCGTTTCTGCACACAGCTCCCACACCATCTTCGATGGCAGGGACCTTGTGATTTCTAGCGCGAGGTTCATGCGGATGTTGTACGTAAAACGGTTGCATAGGGGTCATGTAACAAAGATTCGTACAGATATACTTGCTATATGATTACCCCTCTGGATCTTCTTTTTTTTTTCTGTCTCTTATGTTCTATGACTTTCAAAACGCTTGAAACCAATGCTTTTCATACCTTCAATTGGTGGAGTTGACACCTTGTTAAGATTCGTAAGTTGCTTGCAGGGAATTCTGAAGTAAGGTATATTCGTATTTAATTCCTACTATATTCTTGGGGTTCCCTGTTTGGGTTCCCATTAGAACCCTTGTAACGGCGGCTTGGTCCGGTTGCAGGAGGCCAAATTTGTGCTTCGTTCTTTGCTCTTGGAGTTCTATTGAAATTATACTTGTGATTGTCTTTATAAAGCTGGCAAAAAAACGACCTTCGGAAATGACATGGGTTATTCCTTCATTGCAGTGGGCCTAGGATTGTCAGTTTAATTAAACTCATCCAACTAGATTGTTAATCAGAATTTTCTTAATCATAGGATTGGTGCTTGATTTCCATGAATTGCCTTGGCCTATTTCCAAAAGGAACAACTTATCCACAAGGCAAACTCTACAGTTTAGGAGCAGGTTACTGGGGGTTTTGTTTTTAGACAGTGCGTTTACTTACTCGAAATCATGTATCTCGCTTTTGGTTGCTGTAGATAATTGTTAGCTATACAACCTGCCCCTATTTCAAGCCCTAAACCCTAAACCCTAAACCTGCTTCATTACTATAAAAGGGTCAGCCATATATTTTTGCAAGCTAGGCCTTCAGATGTTGTGCCTCCAGCACACAAAAATGGTATATCCGAGGGGAGTGGCATATGGGGTTTAGGGTTTAGGGTTTGTATGTGTGTGTATATATATATATATATACATGTATATATATATATGTAGAAGCTATATATTAAATTCCTTCAGGGAGTTATATAGGGGATTATATAGGAGTACTACTATAGAGGTTATTAAGGGGAATACTAGGAGTTTAGACTATAGCTCCAATATATATATATATATATGCACACATACACACATACAGATGTATATACTTGTACATGGGTGAGTCTGCATATCTGTACAAATAATTCTGGCCTGTAACTTTCCAAGAGCATGCTTGAGCACAATGAGTGTGGTTCAGACATACCCTGCAAGAGTTTTGTTGCTCGAACTAGCCTTGGAAGTCTCCCACTTACAACATCCTGCGAAGCATTAATACCCTAAACCCTAAACCCTAAATAGTGTTCAGAAGTGTTGCCTATGACCAGAAGTTTGCCACAAGTGTCCTGGCTGCCATGAGGTACCTATCACGACATGTCCTTTCCACCAGGATCCAGGACGTGATGGCTATGGTTGGAGCTGCTAGACGAATGTGGCCTGATCTGGGGAAAAAAGGTGTGCTTGGGAATGACGCAAGTGTTGCACGAAACTGTTGTCTCGTTCGCCCCTTGTTTGTCCGGTTGTGAGTTGCGAGCAGCAACTAGGAGGCCCAGATCTTGTGATACTGGAGGTTTTTGATATAACGCTATACCATTGTTCAGGACGCGATTTTGTTTGTTGAAGTCCTAGGCCCCAAAGCCCCGCGCGTCTCCGCAACGCTCTTCCTGTAACTTACTTCGGGTTAGTGAGGGAATATTGGAACTTACAATATAAGCATTACATAGGGATTCTACTCCCTTCTTCCCTACTAAGAACCAGTAAGATAATGCAAGCCTTAAAACCCTAAACCCTACACCCCTAAACCCTAAACCCCTAAACCCCAAACCCCAAAACCCCTAAACCCCTAAACCGCTATCCGTAACAGCTACGGCAGGCAGCTCACTTGAAGAACCGGGCAAAGTGAGAGCTGTGAGATGGGTTTCAAACTGTGGGTCCCTTTTAGGCAGTTTAGAGGGTTTTGGGGTTTAGGGTTTAGGGGTTTAGGGGTTTAGGGGTTTTGGGGTTTAGGGTTTTGGGGTTTGGGGGTTTAGGGTTTAAGGCAGTTTAAAGGTTTCTTAGGGTTTCTGGGTCCATCTTCAGTGGTTTGAGATCCAGTATTGGCAGGGTTCGGATTCAGAGCTTCTGAAAGTTTAGGGTACTTTTCGTGAATGACTTGGAGTTTTTTTCATGGTGTGACAACATTGGAGTTTGTTCGGACTGTAGTCATTCAACACAGACCAACATGCAAGGGGACCCCAAGACGGGGTGGTTTACCGCACGGTGTAGGGTTTAGGGTTTAGGGTTTTTTCATAAATCAAGCTAGGTGCTAGTTTCTGAAACTTAGGATCCCTTGTGTACCCCAATATCAGGACCTGTCTGCCCCCCAAGAAGCTGAGGACATATATTCCAAGGGCCCCTTGGTGGTTGTATTTTGAGAAACCCCTCATGTCATGTTCAAATTAGGACAGAAACCCTAAACCCTGAACCCTAAACCCTGAACCCTAAACCCTAAACCCTAAACCCCGAACCCTAAACCCTAAACCCTATGGTACCTGTTTCATCCTTTCGGCGCCGGAGCAAATGCTCTCACTGCACGAAGCAGGCACAAATGGACGCCCGCAGCCACACCAGTATCCGAGAGACCCACGTAAGTCTGTTGGGGTTATATTGGTCTTATATTAGGGATAATGGAAAAGAAAATGGAAACTACTATTTAGGGTTTAGGGTTTAGGGTTTGGGGTTATAGGATCCGAGAGACCACTTAGGGTTTACTGTCCCCCTTAAGTCGATAGAATAGGGTTTAGGGTTTAGGGTTTGGGGTTATAGTTCCCCTGAAGTAATCAGATAGAACCTGGGGTATATGGGGATCTTATTCTGATATACCCGAAGCCATATTCTATTACTTACAGGGGACTACAGGCTTTAATTAGGGCAGGGCTTACAATCAGGGATTGGGATTTCGGGCAGAACCCGAAGCCCTCAAGAGAAACTTGAGACGGAATCAGAGGAATCTGCGCGGGGGTCACTTTGTTGTGTAGTTTAGCCAACGCACCCCGGTAGATTTGACGCAGATGTTAGCACTGAAGTTGACGGGCGCCCTAAACCCGAAACCCTAAACCCTAAACCCTCCGCCTATGACTTGACTGAAGTCGTTTGGGGTTTAGGGTACTGTGATGTCATGGCGGCTTGCAGGGCGGCAGACCGGAATAAGGGAACATGGGTTTAGGGTTTAGGGTTTAGGGTGTACAGGGAGTATATACGGATCATATTCCCTTATTCCCTACTATACCTAAACCATTATCCATATGTACATACGAACCACCAGTAAGACAAGCGCACAAGTGCCAACACCTGCAGAAGCGTATTTTAGCAGAGGCCCGCGACAGCCCAGCGCCGCCCTGGCTCTGCGGACATTGTTATTGCTACTAGTATTATTCGTCTTATTACTATTATTATTGTTGTTATTGTTGCT
>CAJNIZ010030458.1:0-16261 GCA_905231905.1 Symbiodinium pilosum
GAGCCGGAGGCTCTTAAGTTACCAACATCCTTGTATTACCCTTCCTGTCGATGACTTACTGGTAGGTAGTAGGGAATAAATGAAGATCATCCCTAAATAATCCCTATATCCCTTGTTCCCTCATAAACATCAGCAAGATGATTCGAGGGCAGTTCCGGGACGAAATGATCTTCAGTCAGTCCGACTCCAGAACATAGGTGCTAACATACAATTACTCTGAATTATAGGACCTCCACAAAGGAACACCTAATTTTGGAAAGCCTAGGTATACGTACATAACCCTCCAGAACCATCCATGTCTGTGTTTTCGTGTTGGGAAGGTCAACCACAAGTCGAACGCCGGCATTCAGGCCCCCACCAATATGTTGGAAGGAACTATACTTTCAATAAGGTACCGTTATAGGTCGAGAAGGATAACTTTCGTCAGGACGGTTGGGAAGTTTTTATTACGCAGTGAATTATGTTGTCTTTCCTTCCGTCTTCCCGTGTTCAAATATCAAGAACCTGGCGCTTGCACCTGAATCCCAGACCGTAATGAAGCCACAACCTGAACCCTAAGTCCAAAACCCTAAATCCTAACTCCTAGACCCTAAACCTTAAACCCTAAGCCCTGCACCCTAGACCCTATACCTTAAACCCTAAATCCTAAAGAAGCCAATCCTGCAGGTCGATCTCCAGGCCAATGGCAACAACATTCAGCAAAATGATGACTCCGAAGACGCTCTCGAATGCCTAGGTGAAGGGTTTAGGGTAGTCTAGTAACCACGTACGGCTCTGTAAGGCTTGTAGAAGGGTAATTGGGCTATTTCAGGTCTATGTAGGCCTCCTATGACCCACCTAGGAACTATCCCCCAGAAACTATCAGTGTTACAACTGGTAATGTTACTATAGCATCAATATACAAAGGGGGTGGCAATAATATATTGTTGCAGAGCCAGACACATCCGGGACAATCGAATTTGCTTTCCAGGAAATTCGGAGCCCGGAAATATCTAAAACAAGTCCCATCGGCAATAATAAAGAAAAGGTGGCAATAATATTATTGTCCGGCCAGAAACGTCCCGATTTTAAAAGAATCCCTTCTACTTCTCCTACTAGTAGTACAAACTGCACTACCTGGTTTTAGCAACCCCTTGGATTATTATTGCGACCCCCCCCCCTTCCGTAAACCCAAAACGCACAACAAGTTCCGGGAGGTTAAATTCACGCTAACATTACTCTTGTTGTTATCATTACTGATGAGTATCATCCTGAATCTGTACTACTGTCATTGCTATCATTGTGATCTGAGCTGGTGAAGCCAAAAGCCAGGATGAAAAGAGCAGGCCTGAAGAAAGCTCTAAGGGTAACGAAGGGGATCCCTCATATAATAATCCCTCTTAAGGGGAAGGGGTCTATTAGTCAGGGGTCTGGGTGGGTTACATCCGGTTCAGAACATAAGGAGCATGTCAGGTATGCTCCCTGCAAGGCATAGAACGCAGCCAAGCTTCGTGATGTTCGACCTTAGTTCAAGATAGACCCCAAAATACTAGAGTCCTTATTATACTGCTCCCAGAAAGGTACCCCGTATTTTGGAAACCCGCAGAAGACTGTCTTGGAAGGACCTCGTTCAATGGGAGATAGGGCAGCGCATAAACTCCAAAGTGAGGATCTTCTCTGTGAGAGGCCACCAGGTTGTGCCCTCTTGAGATGCTGGATGGATGCGTGCACTTCGTGAATGGGGGCACGGGCCCATGTAAGTGAGTGTTAAGATTTAGGGCTTTGGGACTCTACTTGCTAACGTGTAGCCAGGGACGGAGAATCAAGTGGACAAGAACATGAAAAATCAAGTGGGCACTGGGACTTTATGGTGGGGATGCCGTGCACCCCGCCAAGGGTACAGCTGCAAGATTTCCAGAAAGCATACATCATAAACCTTGCAAGGCCCAGTGCCAGCATGAACCCGAAGAAAATCCAAGCTAAGACACTAAATACTTATCAGTAATGGAAACCCCATAAGCGGAAACGGCAAGGATTTAGTAGGAATATATTCGGGATATCTACCAGGGTCCTTATATTCTTAATTATATTCCTACTATGTTCTTGGAGCTTTCTATTTTTGGGTTTCCCATTGAAGTCCCTTTATACTGTATAGGTTAGGCCCCCACCCACTAAAGTGACCCACAACAGATAATGTTTTAGGGTTTAGGGTTATATACTCTTAGTATAGCACTACTACTGGGTTGGGGCCCAGGCTAATACATGCTCGTACGCTCTGAGCCCTGAGGACTCAGAGCTTCCGTGCCAAACCCACAGACCCTATTGGGGCCCGGTACATCTGAGCTACAGTTAATAGTTGTTAGGGTTTAGGGTTTAGGATTGAGGGTCAATATTTCCTGCATAGATCAAAGCACGTCGGTCGCTTACTTGGGACTATATCAGGGGCTGCACTAAACTACAAAACGGATCACCATGTCAACCCTTGATGGCCCCTTGGCAAGGCTAATATTGACAGTAGCTCATATGACTACGGTAAGGTCTTAATCTGGGGGAGTGGGTTACCAAAATACTCTCACTATTGCAGCTAGCCTAAACTACCCATCCAAATAGTAGATACATATGAATGGTAGGATGTCTATTTGCAGTCCCTCAATATAAAACACTCACCGGTTTTCCCATCGAACCCTATACACACTCGACAGCAGCCATAATGAAACCCTACCTCATGCGTGCATGAAGTATATGGGTTGAAGGTGTAGGGTTTGGGCCTTAGGCCTTAACTGTGCCATAAGGACATGTATGTGGTCAGTTGTCAAAATGATGGTCCCTTGTCGGGTCCCCGTTGTGATGCGGTCCCCTTTATTCACCCAAAAAGAAAACCATAAATTAGACAACCCCACCCCCCCTACCCGTGTATGAAATACATGCATTTACCTCTATGTCATGCATTTACCTCTATGTAATTGATTGCCCAGCGAACTAGACAAGAATAGACTACATTTACATCCCAAGACCCCCCGCACATCAAAGGCAAAATGTCTGTCTAATGTAATCACCTCCACAGGTAAAGATCTCCCCTGCAACCTTCTCGTGATTTGCCAATGCCCCTAAGGGTTTAGGGTTTAGGGTTGCCATAGTTCCATGATTATTCGGAGAACATGCGTTCTTAGGGATTTATTGCGGGGTGCCATTATCAGAGGAGGCCATTTCAAACCCCTCAACCAGGGCCACAGCCCAGTAGACCTTCTCCTCCGATTTCGACTGCCTTAGTTGCTGGGAAGCCAGAGAGTAGCAGTCCTAGATCATATGTCCCATCTTTGCAAGACCTTCAGCTATGGCTCATTTAGCTTTTCATATTGCATGACATCCTTCCATGCAACAACAGGCCAACTAGACCCCTTAACTGCTGCCATTCTTCGCTCAAAAACGGACTCTCTCTCCCACAGCAGAGTAAGCCCTAAACCCTAAACCTAAGATTCAGGGTTTCGGGCTCGCTTCGCATGAGGGTACTCTTTGACTCCTTCGACCAGAAACTGATTCTCAACCAAGCTGCAATCCTGCTGTTGCAAGGGCCTCCAATGTGCGACGCTAAGCAAGCTCTTGGATTTGCGAGTCTTTCTCGGCTGGGATTTGAGGAGATTTAGCTAGATCAGATCGATAGCAACTGCCTTACCTAAAGGCGTCAACGCTAAACGCCATTAAGTCGGGTGTTCCTGTATATAGTCCCCTTTCAGTAACAAGAATATGGTGCATATACAAATCATATTTTGATTCTGGGGAATTTCACATTCTGTCTTCTTCAGGGGGACTATATCTTTCGGAGCTTGCGTCCCTTGTATGGTGTTTCGGGATGAGCTGGGTCTACCTGCCCTCGTTCTCCAAAATGAAGGGTACCTATATCGGGTTCCCCATGATAGGGATTATACAATTTTGGGGCCTACATTGGGGCCCCTATTTAGGAAAACTACTAAAGAATGGCCCATGTACCCAGTACTTTGTGCTTAAGTACTACTTCCTACTATTGCCACTCTCTCTCTCTCTCTCCTGCGGACTCAGTTGCCTGTCAGCCGCAACGAAGGCCCGGCGAGATTCGCCAGACACTCTACATTACAAACACTACCCACATACTACATCCAAAATATACAGAAACTACCGACGCATCAAAGTAAGAAACCAATCATCCGAGATCTCCTCCAACAAAATGACTGGATTAACAGCAATCTTGGCATCAGCAATTACCACTGTTACTATCTAATGGCAATTATTATGGGAATTTGCGAGGTCGAGCTAGGCTGTCATAATTTGGGCGGAACTCGAGAAATTCAACCATGGAAGGCCTCAAAGGCGCATGCCGGTCTTGTAGGGTGCATGTAGGGATAGAGTACATGCTTGTAAGGGTCAAAAGGTCTCCCATACATACCTACTCTGGGGGCCCAAGTATATACATACCTACATGGACCTTTTGGGGTTTAATGCAAGGGTCTGAAGCTTTGTGCCTGCTAGCGGTTGGAGCCCGGCTTCACAAAAAGCAAACCCTAAACCCTACACCCTGATGAAGGCAAATACTAGAAGCATTAGTGTTTCGGTCTTCGGTGAGGGTGAGGCCCAACACTTCTTGAACCCGTTCGAAAACGAGACTGCGGCTACCTCCGTGTAATGGTGGAATGCTTGGAGTTCAGGCTCACTCTAACCCCCTTGTAAATGTCACCTGCAGCTTTATGCACCTGCAGCTTTATGGCTTGATGAGTTATTCCTACTCATCAGGTTGTAAAAGCAACCAGGCTAATTGGTGTTACACGTAACCCCTAAGCGTCAGCTGAAACATCTCTACAGTAACTCCCTTTTCCAGGAGGCTTGGCTACAGTCCCAAACTGTGACGAGTTTGAGCGTGCCTCCTTCCATTCGTCCTCGTCTACCTGCATGTCTGCCTGAATGAAAATCGTCGACTTTGTGAACTTTCGCTTGCTACATTTGCAAAGAAAGTCAACCAGCTAGTCATGGCTACGAGACAACTCCCTACTTGAGAGAGTCGCTTCGTGCTTGTGGGTGGAGTGAGGAGTTCGCGGTTTCGGACATCAAGGAACACCCTGCCCCCAATGAAGTTTGGTGGAACGGGAATTTCGCGGTTCCGGAAACCAAGCAGACCCCCATCTCCCAATGAAGTTGACGTGACACTTCTAGTTGTACTTGTCGGGAAGGTCTCTCCTTGCAAAAGCTTTACAAAGATCTTTTGCCAAAAGCTGGCACTGTGACTCTCCCTACATGTAGGCATCTCCATGATAAAGGTTAGTTAGTTAACCTCTACTGAAGTTCATTTTCGGGCCGCCTACTCATGGAAATCTTCATGATCTGGGTGAAATGTTTGTCCAGCCTGACTGGCTTTAATCTACCTAAGAGTTGTGCTAGCCCTTAGATGGAAAGGCCTGTACCCCCTGGGATAGATCTCAAACCAAGCCCGTAGACCCCCGCGCAAAGTCTTCCTTGTTGGCCTATGGTAGGGCCGCGAGATGGGGTTCTCAATTTAGGGGCTTCTTGGCCTACATGGGCGTTACAAAGAGAGACTGAGAGAGACTGAATGTCCCTAGGAAGGACTACTTGGGGTCACGTTTCAGAATCACCGTGTACCGCTTCTTCTCTTCATTATGTACCAACCCCCCCAAACAGTGTAGAATAATCGGCTTGATGATCATTTGCACGGTTTTTTGGGGTCATCATCTTACCTACATTTTGGGCCGTAGGGTGTGAGGTGAGGTGCGAATAACACAATTTTCCGAGGACCTAAACTCTACACCCTAAACGATTGCAGCAAAGTGTCCGTAGTGCTCAGGTTGCTCCTGGTCGTCAAGCATTGAAAGCTACGTGGCACTTAGGACCCCTACTAAGGGTTAACCCTTAGGTACCTATTATAGGAATATAAGGGAATCCCAAAGGGTTAAGGGTCTAAGGTCCAAGCTAAGTCCCAAGGAGTAAGGGGTTCGCTAACTCCGTGGATGTCCCCAGTAACCAAAATGAGTCCACATGCCTTTTCTTCGCGCTTACGGTTTAGGGCCCATGTACTCTTTATCTTGGGTTTAGGATTTACAGCCCATATACTTATTATCTTGGAGTTTAGGGCTTAGGGATACATCTTAACTTGGGGCTTAAGGCCAGGTATTACCGGGGTCTGGGCGAACTCTCAAGTGGATTTTAGATTCTCATGCGATCCAGATCCTCATGCAAGACCACAAACGTCCGTGTAGGAGGCCTTACACTAATCTCCTTATGAGCTATAAGCTGAACTCCTAGCATCCCCCTTCATAACCCCTACAGTAGTCCCCTGCATAATCCCTTATCTAACCCCCTTCAAGGAGTTTAGACTATAGCTCATATAACAGCGGGTTCGGGCTGAGCACCAGTACAACCCTAGGCATCCAAATAACCCAAAGCAGGTATTATCTACAGAAATTTGTGCCCAAAGTAGGTATCATTTGTCGAACTTAGGGCCCGAAATAGGTATCATTTATAGACATTAGGGCCCAAAGTACGTATTAGTCATAAGTTTTATGGTAGGATCCTGTTGCGATGTGGTACTTTCCCCAAATAGGGGTACCCAAATATGAACCCTTATTTAGGTATATTTTGGGGGGTTCTAATGGGATAATGGAAAATAAAATGGAAACTACCATAATGGGGTTATATAGGGATTATAGGACTATAATCCTTACTATACGGACACCCCAAAACATACTCATAACTTTGGGACACCACTGTGTGATGTCGCAGCAAACGACAAATGCCGTGGCTTCACTGAGGCTGAGTGGTGCCTAAGTTGGGGTTAGGGACTGGACGCAACCATCCCAAGTTTCGAGGTAGTAGGTTTTGGGGATTAGGGGTTATATTGGGATAGTGGAAAAATGGAAACTACTATAGTATATTGGGGATATATTGGGATAGTGGAAAATAAAATGGAAACTACTATAGTATGTTGGCGTTATATTGGGATAGTGGAAAATAAAACGGAAACTACTATAGTTTATTTGCGTTTTGGGGAGGGGTTTGGGTTTGGGGGGATACGAACTTGGCATCCTGTTTTCTAGGTTCCACTCGCTGCCACTCACCCGCAAGAAAATCGCTTCATTTGAAAGGGCCAGCCTTTGCTTTAGGTCTGACAGTCCCAGGCTTGCTCCGCCAAACATATACTGCCATTGGATCTGGGCAACAAGGTTAAGTTCCAAACCCTTAAGCAAACTTAAGGGCTAAACCCTAAACCTTAAACCCTAAACCCTAAATCCTAAGCAAACCTGAGCCCTGTCAGACCAGGGAGAAGTTAGCTGAGCTCAGCCCCTGGAAGACTGGTCCTCGCTTTGTGCAGCGTCTTTTCGATACGCTCATCTCCACCTGGGCGTTTCCCAACAAGAAGGGATACCTTTAATTGCACCTTTTGAAGGAGTTTGTAAGGGATATATAGGGATTATATAAGGTTTAGGGTTTAGGGATACCTCTAGGGGGTCCCTAATACGAAGCATGTCTATGGTGCTATATTGGGTTCCCCTAATTCTGCAAGCCTACAATAGCTGCAAGCTGAGCCCAATTGCAAGGTATTCGGTTCAGCCATCATGTAAGGGTATGTCCTCCTAACGCGTGTAATACCACAACCTAGGGGGCACATACTGTTCCAGACCATGACATCCCTATTGGCAGTACTGCTCAGCTGGAGGTTCAGGGTTCATAGCTACGTACGAGCAAGGTCCTCAAGACTTTAAATTGCCACACAAGAACCCTTCTTTCGCTACAGCGAGCGGCGCAGAAGTCTAGGCCAAGGATTTGATGGTGAAGGTAAACCACACCGCTTGCCAATGGATCGCCTGCAGACCCAAGGCGTCTCTGCTGAACGCCTTCCATTTGGGAAATGTCCATTAACAGGCCTGCTTTGCCAGAAGCTACGCGTGTTGAGAAGCAAGCTCATCCAAATATCTGCAAGATACCGCAAGCTTAGTTCAGATAGCCAAAAAACACAAAAAATACAGCCGTGTTGCTGTCTTCATCGGGATTTGAAACCGATGTGTCGGAGTCTCTCGAACTCCTCGCACAACTTTGGGATGCCAAATGCATGATTCAACGGCACTAGGCTTCATATGAGTACTTGGACCTCCCAAGATAACTGGAATGTGGGCCTGAACAAAACTGCCCCTAGAAATTGAGTGGATTTTGAGCTTGTTCTGAGCGACGTCCGGGGATGCTACATGCGGGTTCAGCAACGGCACTGGTGCAGGGGGAGCTTGAAGGGACTTGTCTCCGCTCATGCTGCACTGCCTTTACGTAGAAGATGCACAATATTACCGGTTCACGTTTGACCGCTCAAGTTTCGAGCTCCTTGTCGCTGAGTTTCATGTAGGAAGGCATGAAGCACAAGTTTTGCTGTCTGCGATTCTCGAAACTGGCAGCATCAACATCTGACGGGAGAATTGGGACCCCCTTCAATCGAAGGGGTTGCATACTCTTTGCATGTCCAACAATTTGAAAATAATTTGGGATCCTATGCTTTTGTACCAGAAGCCTTTGGCTCAAATGCACTAGTCTAGTCTAGGACTGGGATTGGCCACACCAATTCCCATAGATGTTCATCTGGGTCACTGTAGCCTGGCTTTATCACAGAAGGTCTACTCTAATTGGTTTGGAGCCATCTACATACAAGTCATTCAAGAGGGGAGGCCACATTATCAGTCTCTGCTCGCAGGCGCCCCTGAACCTCATAAACCCAAACTCCTAAATGTCCCCTCGAGGCGGCTGCAAAACTATGGTAGTTTCAGGGTTATGCCTGCACCTAAAGAAGAAAGCCCCGAAGTCCCAACAACTCGGGCTTAACGTTCACATAGCATGTATAGGGCTTAAGATTACGCAGTTGAGTGAAGGACTTAGGGCTAAGGGTAAACGATTTGTCTCCTAGGATTCAAGATTTAAGGTTTGGACACTGGCCAGCGCCAGAGCCTTGTGCTCCCTACCCACAGGAGGCAACAAAGTTGAGACTAGGGAAGGCACCTGGACAAAGCGGGGCTTGGCTTTGAAAGACAAAACTGCTACGAACACAGTCAACACGCAGAAGGAGGATTTCTGATTTGGTTCCTTCTCTGCTCTAAGACTCAGTGGAAAAACTTAACACCTTTGAAACAAACACACGCCGCGTAATCAATAGAAACCAGTCTTACTTACAACGCAGCCACAGCAAGCCCTCAGAAAGCGGAGTGGAGTGGGGATCATGTTGTTCCAGTTGCAGGGGTGTGTGAAGTGAGTACCCATGTTTGGACATGCACAGGTGTAGTAGCACAAGAAAAGAGGGGGCTTTTTGCACTGAATCTGTGCCAGGAAAGATGGCAAGATTCCTGTCAAGACTTAGGAATTGCAGTAGCCCTTTTTCCTAGGGGCCCCCCTATTGCCAAACAAAGGGAACGACATGCTACGTCTGGAGGAGATCCTAGCATCCTCATTCTATAAACCCTGCTTAAACAAACTCATTCGGGGGCCACTTCCCCTGAGGCTCTCTTAGGTGATTTTTGCGCCTTCCGCGGCAGCAAAGGCGACACATCGGCCTCCACCTCTGCAGCACTCGGGTTGCGAGTTTAGTTTCCACAGTAGCAATGGCCGCAGTCACTATGGAAAGAACGACCACGAAATCCAGTAAATGTGAGGTCACCAAAGCATTTAACTCCGCACACTTCCTACTCGTACCGGCAGCCATCAAAAAAGACTGATAATTAGCAAATGTCACATTCGCACTGGCCATTTCAACTATTGTGGTGGTTGCGGTGGTGGTAGCTGGCCTCCTCTTGGTTGCTGCCATGGAAATGTAGACTAATCTCATCCCCAATCTCTAAACTCGATCCTTGTGGACTGCGAACTTCCGCCGTACCATTCGGCTACTGCAACTTTGTTTGCAGGCCTGCCCGCATTTCGGCAATCAATGTCTGCTACGTATGCAGCCTTTGAAGGAAAGATTATCTAGCTTTTCTGACAGAGACAGATCAACGAACGCTCTTGCCTAGGGGATATCAAAAAGGGGAGCCCCTGGACTTCGAGAAATGCCATTGCAGTACAAGGTATACCATGACACATGCGCCCGTAGATTTTCATACAGACAATTCCTAGCGTCCACAGCAAAACTCTATCCGTACTAGCCCCTAAATCCATACAAAGGACTCCCAACAGTAGAAAACTCAACTTCCTGTACTTGTGGAAGCCCAAGCACCCTGCACCTGCTTTGCTAAGCTCCAGACGCAGACCGACAGAAGTCGGAGGGGTTTGAGGCATTAACCAAGCGCACTTAAGGCCCGCCCCCTTATCTCCCAGAGCTCTACATTAGGAATCCTGGAGCCCCATGAGTCTGTCAAATATATCCCGAGCCCTGAAACTTCAACCCTAAGCCTTACAAGCTTTAACATACACCTTTCTAAGCGTTAGAGGGCTTGAAGGATGCTGTAGGCTCAAAGTTTGGGAGCATGAGGGGCTATGGAGTGCGGGGTGTAAGCTCTTTCTTCAACTCTTCGGGATAGGAGTTAGGGTGCAGGCTCTGCGTCAAATCTCATGTAGCTTCTGTCTGAAATCCTCTTGGGCATGCTTTGTGCGCAGATATGCTTATATGCAGTAGCTGCCACACGCTTGCCAAGGAAGACTCCTTTTTGCGGCGCACCAACCCTAAACCCTAAGCCCTTAAAAACGGCCCTAAACAATAAACCCTGGAAAATGGGCCTAAACACTAAAGCCTGGAAAACAAACCCTAAACCCCGAACCTTAAGCCCTGGACAATAAACCCTAAACCCTACAAAGTAAGCCCTGGATATACCCTAAACCCTAAACCCTAATCCCTGGATAATGCACCCTAACAAGGTTCCCAATCATAACTTCTGCATTTGGCGCTCAGAGCCGACATGCGACGCGTGTGCGGCTCGGGTAGTAGTTGGGTTTAGGGTTCAGGGCTACTCTCCAAACAAATTTGGAACCCGACAAACATGAACATGTGTATGTGGATATGATTACGAGTGTACATTTCCAGACAGACATATATTCATTGTATTTGTGCGGAGGACTGTCCTTTTAAGAAGGGCCTTTTTTTTTGTGGGTTGAAGAGCAGTGCCATGGTACAGGGCGGAGTGTCTTCGGTTCAGGTGGTAGTCTCTCAAACAGGACTTGGTCCAGTAGATGTTGTGCGTTTGCTCGCCAAGGGCATCCTTTAATCAAAAAAAATCAGAGCTCAAGCCGTGTAACCTGGGGCCGTCAGACCGTAAACCCTAGCCCCTAAACCTGAGACCCTAAACCCCAGACCCCGGCTTGTTATCTTGTGCTGGATAAAGAGTAAGGTAGGCCATTGCAAGAGACAGCGGGCAAGCAGCCATCTACCATTGATGGCACGAATCGTGCATGGCTTGGGCTTGCTAGAGCAGGGGGGGGTTTGAACACTTGGGGAGGTGCAGAAAACGTTTAGCACTACAATTCCCAAGGTAGACTGCCCTTGGGGTAATTCAGGATTCTCAGCGCTGACCGTATGTAGCATACAAAGAAACACCAGTGCACCCTGTAGAATAGGCCTACAGTAGAGATCCAGATAGCTCAAAGGACGTGACATCGTTTAGGCTTTAGAACAGCAACGTGTGTATGGTTCATAGTTTGCAGCTGTACAGCACTGTAAGACTATATTTTGGATCATCTGCAGTGGAAGTTGCAGGGGGGGGTTATCTTGGTTCGGACAGCCGGGAGGTAGGGGATTTAAGGTACGTTCTACTGCCAAGACTTTGTCGCGTCAGATGGTTTCCCGAGAGCCATCAGGATCCCACGAAGGGGCACAAAATAGACGCGGGTATAGGAATTAGGGCTTATCAGGTTTAGGGTATTTGGGTTTAGGGTTTAGGGTTAGGCTTAGGATTTCGGATTCCTGATCTAATGAAGTAGCTAAGAGTTCGCTGCTGAGCCCTTACTAGATCATTCATCAAGACCACCTCCCCTTGACTGCCTAAACTCTACGTATACCCTACATAGTAGTTTCCGTTGCCTTTGCAATCATGTTTGTATAGCCCTGTTATTCAGGCCCCTTCTCGGCCACGTCATTGCTGAGGGATGCACGTAGAGGCGAAGAGCCTTCAACAGCGATGCTCGGCTTTGAGCTGCTTGGCTTTGAGCTGCTTGCAACTTTCCCAAAACGATCTGGATTGTTATAGTATCATTATGGGGGTTTCCCAAACTTAGGGGTACCTTTTTGGGGGGTCCCATAGTTAGGATTGTAGTATAGTGGGGTTTGAAGTTTTTTCTTTGAAGCCAGAGGACTTTGAAATCTGCACGAGGCACTGGCTCCATTTGCAGCTCCGAAGGTAAGAACACCCCCGGGGTTTAGGGCTTAGGATTCCCGGTTTGGGGTTGAGGGTCAGGGTTTCTCGGTGCCATAGCAGGATGAGGCTTAAAGGTTCAGCCCAAAAGCCGTTGGGCCTTTTCATGAAGCCCAAATTCATAACCATGTATACTAAACTCCGTGACAATGCTTCCTTCACATTTAGAACGACCCTCATATTCACAAAAAATCCCGCGACCAGAACACAATAATAACTACCCCACATCTATAACATTTCAAAAATAAATTCAATTTCAGGGATGGATGCTCAGAGCTGCTTGCGTCAAATCTACTCCTTCTACGCCTTTTACTCTTTCTAATCTTCCTCTTCCTGCTACTGCTGCTTGCTCCTCCTTCTCCTAAGAATAGTACCTGGACAGTAATAACCATACTCATACTCATACTACTTCAAGACCGTTATTTCCGTCATTTTTCAGGGGCCTCCCAGAATGAAGTTAGATCAATCGAGGGGGGGATTTATCAATGCAACTCCCTTGAGGGATTAAGGGACACCCATTGGATGAAGCCTCGTTGCAACATGAAGCATCCATGACAGGACAACGAAGGCAACACTGGGAACGAGCCCTAAACCCTAAACCCTAATGTTCATCACTCAGACTTAGACTCTTGCATGGCTATGCTTTGGAAATGCACTCTGCTTCTTCAAAAACAGCCTGCGAAAACTTCTGGAATCCCTTTTCCACCATTTACATGTGCCATGGGATGCCTAGGTGCACTTGTATCAAAATGCATAGACTGTCCCGCCTTCTACCCTCGACAGAACCCAGTTCGTCTGTAAGAATCTCTAAGAATGCCACAGCACAGACCCTGGAAGAACTGCCACCATTCACAAAGGCTCTGTCCTGAACCTTGCAACCCTCATAAATTTACTTCGGCCCCGAAATCCCCGAAAGAACCTTGAATCCGCCAAGTACGAATCTTACAACCCCCTCATTTAGAAGCCTGAAAACGAGAGGATTCTTCCCTGACAATCCATATACATGTTTTAAGCCTGCATCTGGTCCTGAGGCCCTGACCGTGCGCATGGCCATGGACTCTGCGCGAAGCATGCTCTCTACCTGCAGCTCTCTTGGAGACTTTCCAATGGGGAAATACTGTGCGCTGAAACAGTCTGGAGATCAAACCTCATAGGCCTAAACCGCCTAACCCCACATCCATCCTGAAGTAGAAACCTCCACAAGGGTGTTTGTCAAAAAAGCAGCTTGAACGCCTAATTGGGAACCCATCCCCCAATAATCACCTTATCATTCCCACATAGACAGGGGTTCCTGTAGGAGCCCCCCATTTTGAGAAACTCGAGAAATTCCCGTACCCTAGCCTTGCGCAAACCACGAACCCTAAACTCTGAACCAAGAATCCAAAACACTGAACCCTGCACCCTAAACCCCCCTTTTCTCCCCAGCATAACCCCTATATAATTAATATAGTAGCTTTCATTTCTTTTCCATTATCCCTTAACCCTGAACCCTAAATCCTAAATAGTGGTCTCCATTTGATTTTCCACATGCCATGGCATTTTCTGGGGGTCCTGAGCTCTCGACTGCCTCAGCGCCTACGGCGTCAGCTCCACGAACCAGGTCCAAGGAGTCATCTGCCACAGGGTTTAGTTTAGGGTTTAGGAATTTAGGGTCTAGGGTTGAGAGCATAGGAATCAGAATTTAGGGTTAAGGGTTGAGAGTGTAGGGTTTAGGAATTTAGGGTTTAGGGTTGGTGAGAGTTTAGGTTTAGGAATTTAGGGTTTAGGGTTGAGAGTGTAGGGTTTAGGGTTATGGTTAAGGGTTGCGGGCTTAGGATTTAGGAGTTTAGGGCTAAAGTTTTAAGAGTCTAGGGTTTAAGGTCTAGGAATTTAGGGGTACGGGTTGAGAGTCAGGGTTTGGGGGTTAGGAAGCTAGGGCTGGACCGTTGGTTTCTGCAGTACGGGGGCCTGGGGACCCTAGGGAAGTACTATGAATTATAAGGAGCGTTTATGTTTATTTTGCAGGTCCTAACAGTGATTGCAGGGGGTGGATTTTGAATAATAACCGAGGTGGCAAAGGGGCTGTGGCCCTAAACTCTAAACCCTGAAGCCTAAACTGTGAACCCTAAAACCTTCTATAGCCCTCCTTCGGGTGGCATTGTTGAGGAGCACAGGTATGAGAAAGGTGCGCGCCTGAATAGTCAGAACAGAATCCGGTGTATCTTGCGCCGTAATTCTATGGGAGCAAAGGAGGGGCAATCACCATCAAGACTCACCCACAGCCCCTAAAGGATCCAAAAAATGGACCCCCCCCCCCCAATGTCAACCCATGACTACATTGAAGAAACTAGGGGAATATGAGGGGGTTCCATGTTGTGGATCCTTTAGGGGGTCTGGGCAGGCTTCTGATTTCATACCGGCCTTGACCTCTTTTGATGTAAGGTGCCGGATTTGGGGATTATGATTAAGTGACTCCTTGATGCGTGGGATTGCGTACAGCCTTAAAAGTCTCAGAGAAGGTGGTAGAATGCAAGGGCCTAATTGTGTTACCAACATCGATTTGAGGTCGTCTACTTCGGGTACCCTGTACTTTCATTATACAAGGAAACTAAGACCTTAGCCTTGGTAAATATTTAAGCCCCTACAGCGGGGTTTTCAGCCCCCCTAGCTTCATCTATCGGGATCTATCGGGGTGAGTACTGAGTAGTGGGATACTTTGAGTAGGAGAAGTACTCATAGATCCTGCATGAACCAAAAACCTTAAACCGTGTGGCATTTCAGCCTTACTCCGTCAACTCTTAGTAGGGAATCTACATCATTTTGGTCGTATTGAGTGGAGCTATAGGTAGGGTAGCCATACTGTTGCAATTTTTTGACGGTGGACAGTGGCTAGCAGGCATGCATAGTGTTCTTCTGCTCCAGCTTGTACAGACCTATAGTCCCCCTTAAGTAGATAGAATATGGCTTTGGGTATATTATAACAAGATCCGCATATACCCCATAAGCTATCTACTTGAGGGGGACTATATTCTCAGACATCCTCAGCGCACAGCAGCTCTTGGGGGTTTGTTCAGACGTGTGGTCTGGATCTGAAGGGCAGCTTGTTCGGTCCGTTTCTACCTCTGCCTATACCTTATACCCTTGGCTCTAGACGTGAGTCCGCCCATGCGCTGTACTCTCCATAGCCTTTAGGACAACCCCAAGCTTTGAAGGGGCAATGGTCTACATCCCTCATGTTCAGCACCGAAAACCAGAGTACCTTAACCAGGAAAAAGCCATGTTCGCTACCAGGACTCTGCAGTCGGGAAGTACCCATGGTTACTTGGAGAATCAGAGAGGCGTAGTAAGTGAGTACACTTATACCCCCTACAATTGCCTAAGCCCAGTTATCCCGTTACGTAACCTACTTACCAAGTCCCCTGGACCCTGCAAGCAAGGGCTCAGGGCAAGACTTGTCGCGCCTTCATCGACATCTGGCTCTGCTGCAGCTTCACTTTCTAAGTGTAGGAGTGCCTTTACAATTGAATACCCAAACTCCTGTTGATGGAGGAGACCCTAGACCCTAAAACCCACACCCTCCACCGCCTTGACTTCCCTTCGCATCCTGGGACTTACATAGCCCCAGAGCCCTGGGTAGTGGAAGATTTCCTCCATACTAACTTTTAGCTAGCTAGGAATGAAGGAATGGATTCTAATAGTAGTCCCTATTTGAACCACTATAGTGGCTTCCATTTTCTTTTTCATTCCCTCAGTCCCAGCTAACCATAGGTAAGCATAAAGAGTATAGGAACTACAGCTGATACCCAGGCAAATGCCTGGCCGGCTCAGTACTTCCCCGCTTCGTGCAGCGACCTCTGACAGAAAAGCCGTGGGGCGTAGGATTTAGGGTTTCAAGCCTCAAGTTCTGGATGGGGAATCGCTTGATGGCGTGGTACTTTTTTTTTTTTTTTTTT
>CAJNIZ010030458.1:31137-73128 GCA_905231905.1 Symbiodinium pilosum
GGGTTATATAATGACTATATAAGGGTTATATGGTAATGGGATTAAGGGTTCCTTCTAGGGGTCCCTCCTAAAGTCCCTAGACAAACGCTGAGTCCCGAACCTTTAGCGTCTCAAGTACACTAAAAACCATAAACCCTGTCGAATCTAGCTTTCCCAAGATCTATGAACCCTTCACCCCAAATTCAACGAGGCATGTCCAAGCAACGTCTCATCTAAAGCAAAGCGAGCTGCGTCGGGCTCCTTTCTCACAGCGAAATCCGGAGAGATTTGCGGCTTTGTTTGTGTGTTAATGTCCGGGTGCCAATTTGGCACTAGCAAATCTCCATGTCGGTGACTCACGATTTAAGGTTAGAGGTCCCGACTATGCAGATCGCTGTTCTGGCTATGTGAGCCATTGTCTAAACTCCTAGTATCCCCCTTAGTAACCCCTATAGTAGTCCCCTATATAATCCCCTACATGACCCCCTTTAAGGAGTCTAGACTACAGGTCATGTCAAGTCCGTTTTGCAAAAGGCTTGCGCGCAGCATGGCCTGAGAGCCAGGTAACCCCCAGTCAGTCAGCTGCAAGGTCCTCGGCGGCAGCAATGCCGAAGGCAGGCACCCGGCGCGGATCTAACCCGAAGGGCCGCATGAGAAACCTGGACCGTGGTTCAATTTCCCTAGACCCTAATGTAGACCCCTTATTAAAAGGGTTTTCTGGCAATATTAAGGTTTTGTTGGGGTTATATTGGGATAATGGAGAATAAAATGGAAACTACCATTTAGGATTTAGGGTTGTAGACCCCTGATTAATAAACCCCATCCTTCTAGGCGCCATAACATTAGGATCCCTATTCTAATCCCTATTACGGGGAGCGGGTTTATCAATCACAGATCTGGGTTACCTGGACCCTGGATGTCCTACCTTATTGGGGATATGCCCTATAAATATGTAGGACAGAACCCCCAAAAAGGAAGGACATGTAGGATCCAGGTGAACCCTAAACTAAACCTTAAATTGTGGTTTAAGGTCGAGTCTCAGGGGCTTAGAGTCGAGGTTTTCTGGGTTTGTGATTTAAGGTTTTGGCTTCAGGATTTAGTTTCTACTCGGGCCTGCGCATATTGTTTAGCTTCGGCAAAACAGCAACACAACCCTCCAAAAATAGTGTTCCATAGGGTCACGTAGGGCTTCCGGGCTTCTAGCTTTAAGAATGTTGGTGTGAAGTATGCTTGGAAGATTAAATGGGGATCTGTTTTAGAGAGGGTTGAATAGGAACTGTTGGGCGGATGTGTCCATCTGCCCCATTTCGATCCTTCCTGCTGGGGTGGCCATGATGGGATGGGAATCATTAAGCAATGCATTTTCTGTGACCTACCAACTGCTGTGAACTAGTTCCTGGAGTCTGTTCAGGTCAACCTCTTTGCCCCTGAAGCCCAAGCCCAAGACCAATCCTATTATAGTTTCTAAGATCACTGCTATCATTATAATGATCACTCGTCTTCTTATCCTTCTTACCAACTATTCTGGCCACTGTGCAGCAGCCTTCAAGCCATAAAATTAAGCAAGCCAATTTGGGATAAAACACAAGTTCGGATGAGGTCAGATGAGGTTGCTGTAATTTGCCCAGCTATTGCAGTGTCGTGAGCGAATTTACCCCAGCAAATCACCCACAGCAGACCTTCGGAATTCTGTCGGGGGGTGTCGGCTGGCATGAGGATGCATGGGTACGGGCTGTGCCTATAGGCTATTCATCTCCGGAACCTTATATCCAGTTGGTAGGGCTCACTTGCAGGCGAGGTGCCCATCGCGGGTGTTGTTCAGGGTTACAAACACAAGGTGGCCGGAGAATCGCAGCGCAAGCCGTTTCAAGACCTGTCTGGCATCCCAGCAGCCGGTTCATCACCGAGGGAGCTGCTAAGAGTTCCATACCTAAACTAAGATATAAGCCCTATAACATGCTCGTTTCCATTTTCTTTTTCCAGTATCCCTACTGGGGGGTCTAGGTATAGAACAAAAAAAGCTGCGGATACCAAATGCAGTAATCCTAAATTGGGTTTTCGGGAGGACTAAAGCCGCAGACTCTTCGCAGATTCACAAGTTGAGCAGCCAATCCAGCACGTCTTGCCCAACTTTGCGGAAAACAAGTACAACAAGCTGTCCGTAAAATTTTAATATACTTGTGAAAGACAAAAGGGCATTCCCTGCTCAGGCAAAATTTCCCCCATTGCGTTTCCTAACCTAGTCACCCGGTCTACAAAAGCTGAACGATGAACTAGTCAGATGGAATTCCAAAACAAAAAATGGAATTTTGTCAACATTGGGGTGGTTGTCAAAATTATGGTGCTTTTTTGGGTACCCTAAATATGAGGTGCCGTATTATAGGGATCCAAAAAGGGACCACAATTTTGACAACCACCCATTGAAGTTCTCCGGGATGGATGACAGGCGGATACGGACGGTCCGCGCTGGGCTAGTGTGCGCATGGCATCATATTAGCTTCATGGTCCCTGGATACTCTCAGACCCTAAACCCTAAACCCTAAACCCCAATCACCTGGGGAGCCCCATGCAAAATCCATCTGCAGGGGCCTGATTAATTGCCAATATCATTTCTAGTTGAGGTACCCTAGAATACCAGAAGTATACATGTAACCTACTAAACCAGCTTTCATACCCCTATATAATCCTCGTGTAGTCCATGAACCTGCCTTGAACCCCAAAATGAACCCTCTGTAATTTACCCCTTAAGCTGCCTTAGGCGTACAGTACCCTGCTGCGGGTTAGTAGGGAACACGGAAATCTACTACACAGTGATTATAATTAGGAAGTATATTCCCTTATTCCCTACTAACCATCAGTAAGTTGCACCTTGAGCCCTGAACCTCGTACTTACTTGTAGCCTCCGCCTACTTGGAGGGTCAGGGGGACTTAGCAAGTAGGTCAATAATGGGGATGTTTAGGGTTATTGACCTACTTACTAAGTCCCCCTGACCCTCCGCCTAGACCCTCCACACCCCAAGAGCTGCAAAACTACGCTTCCTAAGCATACCCCTCAAGTTATAACACTTCTCTTACTACACCCGCCCCCCTCCCCTACCAAAAACCAACACACCTTCAATTTTGAAAAACTCCCTCAAGAACCTGGCCTCTGAGGCAGCCTTGTTCGCTTCACCCTCACCGCTCTCCTGAGGCCAGCGGAAAGCACAAGGGTTCTAAGCTTGGAACTATGGCCCCTAATCCGGGGATGCTTATGTACCCATTACATACCCTCCCTGTAACGCCCTTACAAACCCAGTTAAGGGCCCATAATAAGGATCCAGGAAACAGGTAAGGGCCCACATCTCCTCAATTTCTTGTAGCTACCAAGACCCTGATGTTACCCTATAGGGCGCCTGGTAGCCGGTACTTGAGCCCCAACAGGGCAGTTGGAGGTCCATATACATGGGAATTTTCCATCTAACTTATGGATTTGTTTAGGAGGTTTCTCAACTGTGTGATCCGAGTCTTTGGGTGTGTTCAAACGGCATGTCCAACTTTCCAAAGAATGTGGGCTCCTTCTTTGAGAGCCTGACAAGGGAGGCCTTCATCTTTGGAAACACGTCTGCGAGGGATCAGGAATCTTCCGTGGTTGGGGATTGGGAGGTTTGGAGGGTGTAAGTGGAGGAGGTCCATCACCTGTGTAATCTACCTAGGCCCTTCGCTCTAAGTACGAATTTTGAGCTATCATACCTCCCCAATTAAGCGTACTAGGGGGTGCATGCAGATATTTGTCATTTGAAAATTTCGTACTTTGACATGTAGCCAGATTTGTCAAGCCAAAGCAAAGAAACGCTCCACAATTCCGAACTGAACGCAACCCCCTCAACCCTGAATCCGGCCCTGAACGCTAAACCCCAAAGCCACTAACTCCAAATTCTAAACTGCACCCTGTAAACCCTAAACTCCTACACACGGTGTTTCTAACCAGTCAGTATCAGTCCGTCCCAGTCTCACCATCCAGCCAAAGCATGCCCAAAGGGACTTTCAGCTCCTTACAGGCTCAGACATATAGGGTTTAGGGTTACTCCCTCTCTCGCTGCAAAAATCATCTCCTGAAATAGAAAAGGTTCGCAGCATGTGTTGTGAGGGGGTGTGGCGGGGGTATTTGCTAGGGCAAGGAATTATTGTGTATGGAAGACACCTCATAAACTGTCATAAGCCCTGTACCCAAAGAATGACCGTCCTTTAACAATTGCCTGCTTGCTATGATATCTTGGGGTTAGCAGTCTTTGTTCCGGGATATTTGGTAGGTCCAGGTAGGTTTTAGGACAAAGCTTTCCTGCTGCCTAGACCTCGCAATGTGAGCTTGTTTTTCGGGTCCTACGACATTTCAGGATCCCAGAGAGGTCTCAACTTCGGAAAGAGATTTTCGCGAGGAGGTCTAGGCAGTGTTGATGGTTGTCAAAGTCATGGCTGCCAAATTGGGTGTTGTAGTACGAAAGACGGCTGTGATCGTGCCAACTGCCCATCTGCATCTCCTTCTCAAGACTACATCGCATTTGCCACCGTTTTAAGAACAGGAAGTTAGGGAAACCCCCATATGTGGCTGGCTGATGGTTTCAGCTGGTTACAAGTCGTGCCAACCTCTTCGCCGATAGTTCAGCTAGACAGAGAAAGAAATGAGCTCAAAAGACTCAATCCAGAACTTGTCAGCACCCTCCAGCCTCCATTCCCCTGAAATTTCTCCAAGATCCCTGGATCCCTAACGCAGGAATCTCCCCCTGGTTAGTAGGTATTAGCCATTAAACTGTACAGGTAGGTGTTACCCATTGCCAAATTTGACAAGGCACTTGGAATTTTTGCCGGCCTTCAGGTGTGTATTGCGACACAAGCGGAAGGCTCAGTATCTTGGAGAAATGAGACAGCTTTTCCAGGGTGAGCTCCCCTGTGAACTCCACGTGCCTGTGCTCCTTCGGGTCACTGGGCCACTTGGCTGAAGGTTTAAGTCCAAAATTTGGTTGACAGCAGACTTGACCAGGGCGGTTTCCCGTCAAAGGCAAGGATTTCTTCAAAGGAATACTGGCCAAAAATGCTACCCGTATCTGGAAAGCGCCTATGTTTTCTTGATGAGTACGTATGCTCACAGAACTTGAAAACGCCAGCTATCAACCCCTTGCCCCCCAAGACTCCAGCGGGTCGCCATTAAGAATTACTGGGCCCAGACTGCACAATGTGCCGAACAGAATTGTCAAATCACAGCCCAAAGCCCTTGCACACTTAGAATATATGGAATTCAAGGCTTAGCAATCTTTAAGGTTAGAAATATGCTCACCCTATCTGACTCTGTGCACCAGGGTTTATTAAAGGTCCCGCAGATACATCTAGGGCATATAATATGATGGGCCCATACATCTATGCCCTAACCCTGAGCCCCTAACCCCTAAACCCTAAACCCTAAATTCCTAAACACCTGACCCCTAAACCCTAAATCGTAAACACCTAAACCCCAACGGCGGCTCCTTTGGCTTGAAAAGCAGCACCAAGGGTTTTGCAGGGTTGTCTTCCACTCCTTGCTCCTGACAGTCGTCGCGCGGTTGACGGATTGGGTGTTGTGGGTTGTGGATTCCTGATAACACCAAGAGCCTGGAGCTCAACTTCCTGCGACCTAACCCTAGACCCTAAGCTCTGACCCTCAATCCTAACTAACCCCCCGTTGAACCCCTTCACCCTAAACCCTAAACCCTAAACCCTGAACCCTGAACCCTAAACCCTAAACCCTAAAGCAGTCTACCCTGGAGAACGTGGCTCCTGAAGTGGCACCGCTTCGGCATCCCAGTCGATGCCCATGTCCTGCAGGTCAGGAACTGTCAAGCAGACTTGTATGGCTTCCTGGGGCTTAGTAGGGAATAAAGGAATATGTGATATAGGGTAAAGATGAATGTGCTTTTCCTCATGAGGTCCCTGAAGGGGGGTACCCTCATTTTTGCCACTGCAGAGAGGAAGCTCCATAGTTTTAGGTTAGTGATTAATTATATACTTGGAGTGGCAATGAAAAATTCCCCTGGCCAGAGAAAATCCTGAGATTTGGGATTTGGGTTGGATTTAAATTGCGAACCTGTGGTTTGCTTGATATAATCCCTTTTTATGGGGGGGTCCATGGGTGAATTTTACGAAGACGTGACGAAAATTAAGTTCCTCGGCCTAAACATTCTGCAAAAATCCTGGCACGCGATTGAAAATCAAGTTCACAGAGCTCCTACTCTTACTCCTATTCCCACGCTGACAGAGCTCCGGCCCCAGAGTTTTCATTACAACCCCTAATTTCCTGCACCTTTGGTCTGCCCGAAAGAGGTTCATTAAATAATGAGCCCAACACGGCTGATGACAAGACGGATAGCTTCAACGCCCATCCAGGTGAATGATACTTCCCCTGGTCGTTCTTCCATGATTACTCTACAGACTCCACGTAGGTCAGGAGCTTCGCAACCCAAGCCGGACCGCATAATCATAGTTGTCGTGACAGTTATACAAAGATTTCTAGGAATAATTAGGTATTATTTATAGTCCTGATGCCCAGGGTATGCTTTCTGGAGATCGTCCTGCGGCAGCAGGCCGTTGAAAGCAGCGCCGAAAAGCGCGTGGCCGCGTAGCTCCCGCGCCACGGCACGGAATCTTGGATACCATGGATCCTGTTGGACGCAAAGGGCGCGGGCATCCTTATCTATTCATGTAGAATATGAGCTTGGGTTTGTTCCAACGCGGTTCTGTTTGCGTGCCTTGGAACCCAACTAAGAGTTTGCAAGGAGGTTTATACTTGGTCTTTCTGCAGGGCCCAGTAAGTTACAGGCCACTTGCATTGTATGAGCAAAGTCCGGATAGAGGTCCCTCATCCTAGCCCTAAAGCCAAGGTCAAAAACCTTTCAACCCTAAATCTTTAACCCTAAACCAAATTTTCTCAAACCCTTATTGAACCCGGAGCCCTTAAACCCTAAACCCGGTATTTCAGTTGTCAACACCCAAATCCCCCTCAGGCGGGCAAGCTGACACCGACTACTCTGAAGACTGTTGCAACACTGGCTCTACAAGACTACAATTTAGCCTCAACATGAGCTGGCAGCTGTGGCTCCTAAATCTCTTTCTGTGATCCATATTATATGTATATAAGGCCCTGCTTCCGTTGGATGTTCCATGTCCTTCTCCACCTGATTTGCCATTGTTGGTAAGATTGATTGGCCGTTCCCTGTTTCCGGGTTAGGGTGCTCGCAATCAAGTCGTAGGTTCGCTGTAGGCCGTTGAGTGATGACTACAGATTGGGTTGCCAAAGCCCATGGATTCCTTTTCAGAGTCAGAGTGCTTGCAACAAAGGAGCATCTGCGTCGAAAACTCCAACCAAACACTGCGCACTTAAACAAACTCGCTTGCGGTGTCCTATGATGCCAGAGGCGTCTTACTATCATCAAGGAAAGCAACGCAGACATGCAGTCGCTATAAACACAGAACACTATGGCTGGCAAGATTCTATGCCGGTTTTTCTCGAGCTATTCTAAGCCTGCAGTACCTGCGCACGGTGAAACTTATGCACATTTCCAGCAATCTCTAGCAAGCTGCTATGCCGCACCTGATGCATAGTCGCTGAGCCGCACTACCTCGCCAGAAAACTTATGAACGCAATGGGCGTCGTCAACTTTGCGGAAGGCTTCACACAAGGCTCGCTCAAGGACTCTATTATCAGTGGTCGGTTGGTCGAGGACCAATGAGGCGGCTAGGGTCATATCTGAAAGACGCCCCAGCCCCACTTCGACCCTTGGCCAACTTCTAAAAGTGACTTCAAGGTTGGGGCAAGTCACTTGCACCAAGGCCTTGGCCAGAGCTGGCAGAAGCACGGATTCCACGTCTGCTACAGGCTCACCCTTATACTTTCTGAGAAAGAGACGCTTAAGGGAGCCAAATGCCGGCAAGGCATCGGCGAGGTCGCGCAAATCATCCTCTGTCACGACATGCAAATTGATTTCAAACACCTTGCATTTGGGGATCTTCTCGTTGAAGACCTGTGCTTGCAGCCGCAGCACCTCACTAGCATCGCTGCGGTGAGTGAACTTGAGGCCAGTGCCCTTGCCATCTGCGAACCGCTCCGCGAACACGTGCGGCGGTAGAGGAATCGCGGACTTGGACCTTGCACCCTTGGTGCATGACCACTGTACCTCTGCAGAACACCATCCGCGAGACTCGTACGGAGTTCGATTTGCCTCCAGCTTTGAAGCAGGGGTTTGCTTGACCATGCCTGACTCTTCATCGTACACTGCGACAAGACCGTCCTTGTTTGCCTCAATAACGTCGGTTGGCGTAAGTTTATCAATGAACACGGTCTCAGCGGCCTCGTGTGAGTAGAGCACGTGCATATTGGCCATGGCACGGCCAAATGCAGCAACCTCAGAGCCTGCTCTCTTGTATTGGTGCAAGCTACAGAAATCGAAGAAGACCCACACATGTTGCAATTCCTTCTGGCGGTCAAGTTGTTTCTTCTGGTCCATATTGAATCTGCTGTGTCTGAGTAGTTTGAATTCGTCTATGTCTGAGCCGCAATCGTCGTGGGCGTATGGCTGCTGGAGCTTCTTCACAAGCTGCCGAAGTTGATGTCCGTAGGGATCAGCATGCTGCTTCGACTCCCAGCAATGCGACACTACCATGATCGGTAATGGTTTTCCAGCGGATGCCCGATCAAGGACCTCCTCATGGCCAACAAGAGCTGGCATTCCGTCATCGGTCTGTGCGCACTCCTGAGCGGCCCGGGGCACATGTTAGAGTTGAGACCGCCAATAGATCTCCTAGGCTTTCTGCGTACAACTACTAAAACCTCAATTGTAAGATGTCGGCCCAATTCACAAAAGACGTCTGGTGCCATAGAAAGCCCTGACAAGATTCCAGAAGTATCAAATCAAACATAATCAGACACCGCAACGCACCACAAAATCTGTTCGGATCTTGCAGACAAGAAGGGCCACCCACCAAGAAGCCTCCAAGGATCTGAACAAAGGTCTAAAACTTTTTGAGTCTGAAGCGCCCAAGGCACCATCTCCTGTCGTCTCATGAGCCTTCCACCCGGATTTTGAGAGAGCTGCACCAAGTAGTTGCCCCGTACTAATTTGATATCGGCCTGAGGGCAACACCAACAATGGCCCCAATCTCTGGGAATGCTGCAAACAAGAACTGTTGTTCGAACATCCTCAGATGTTCATACAATCTGAACCCCTAAGGGTCCAAGTACCTAATAATCAGATACTTACCCCAAAACCTGTACCAGAATTACTATTACCCAAATCCCAAGTGCCTAAGTATTGGGTATATGGACCCTCTGGGAACACAGTTCTGCCTTAGCTGAGAAGTATGGTCTCAGACTGGGGCCCAGGTTGGTTTGGGCCCACACTTGCTTGTTCCAACTCGAAAGAGCTTCAGATCAGTATCATGGGTTAGTATCGTGGAAACTACTATAATGGGTTTTCTAGGGGTTATATTGGGGAGTCAGGGTTTAGAAGTTTTAGGTCGGGAAGCTGGAACAGGCGCCTCCACGAGGAACTCAGCCAATGCATTTCCATCCGTCAGGTCATAAACTTTCCTCGGGGCCTGGGCCTGCTGCTCTGCAGCAAATGTAAACTCCAGGGAAGTGTCATCCGTGCGCTCACATGAGCATGCGGTCCCCATGGGCAAGACGGCAAGAATTGCTACCAGCACCCCTCGTAGCAGACCCAATGCGTCAAAGGTGTGAGGTTCCTACTTCTGCAGCGCTTGGAGCACTCGTGTTCCTGGGGTCCTGCGCTTTCAATATGTGATGCGAATCCTCCACTACGATGTGCACATCTGATGCAGCTTGTTCTTTGACTTCGGACACGGCTGCGGATGGAAGTGCAGCAGAACGAACCATACTCAATTTCTCAGGCACAGAATGTGACTAGTTAATCGTGGCAAATCAGATTATACAGGATTCTAGAAATCGCCACTGCTCTCTTCCAGGGCCTCAAAAGCTAGATAGAAGTTCAGAGACTGTGCTACGTGATCAACCCTAACTAGGCCCTACATGTTCGACATCCTCTACAGTGGGGGCGTCATTCAGCCCAATGCGCTGGACTCCGCCTCAGTGGTGGCCACACCCTTCAGCAACGCACCCCCAAAAGATCGAGTGCTTCTTGGGCCAGCTTCCTTCCTGGTGTGTATAATGTGTGAAGGTTGGTGCACCCCAAGTCGGTAGAGGCTGACGGCCGAAAACAACAGCTGTTGTCTGCGAGTCTGCAGAATGAACTTGTAATTATGGGTGAACAAACTAGTTTTGGCAACTTTGGAACCATCCAAACATGTTCTGTCTGAAAAGTTTGAGGCCCTCATGTGACAGATTCAGCCTTTTGGCAAAAAGGGCGAGTGACAGTTTTCACTCATCGACAATGAATGAAGTTTGGACCCGACCCAGGCGCCTCGCTCTTGCTGGAGTGGAAGAAGCCGACAATGGCAGTGTCGAAGGCCGTGGTGACACGATCGAAGTGTGTCTTGTTCCTAGTCCCCCTTAAGTAGATAGACTATAGGGTTTAGTGTTTAAGTTTAGTGTTTAGGTGTATAGTCCCACTTAAGCAGACATAATATGGGGTATATAGGGGGTCTTAATTATATTATACTCAAAGCATTATCTACTTCAGGGGACGATAAGCAGGGCAGGCGCGCATAGATTATCGGGAGTTTGGACCTTGGGGCTTTCTGGAACGGCGGCTGTACTTCATTCTTCATTCCATGTAAAACGCCGGGCAGATTAAGTCAGCCATACAAAGCCACCCCAATCATAAACCTGCAGGTACCCACCACATATTGCAATCGGAGACCACATCACCCAAAACCGATTAATTACGACAAAAGCTTCTGGAATCTGGAACCCCAAAAAATCCAACCTTATACATTCCAGGGTCTTCACTTCGCTGACCACAGGCAGCAAGTGCTTGTAGCAATCAATCTGAACCTCTTCGGCGAATCGACGGCCAGGCACCAAGTAAGGTTCCTCTTTCTCATCCTTCGGCTGCTTGTTTGGGGTGCGTGGGGTTTTGCGGGCGCGGGGCGTTTGAGGTTTTTGGGCTCTGTTAAGCATAGATTTACTGTGGCGTCCTGGGCGAGCCTTGGCAGGAGCATTAGGCAGCAAGTAAAACACACATCCCGGTTACGTCCGCACAACATGCAGGATGGGTTTGCGGTTTACGGTCTCCCTTACGTGGATAGAATATGGCGTGTATGGGACCTTGCTATGATTGACCCAGAGCCATATTCTATCTACTTAAGGGGGACTATATGTTCTGTTTGGCTTGGACACTTCACACATACATGCCGCAGGGACGTACAATGTCAGGGCAATATAAACACTTAGAGGTGATGCTTATTCTTACTGGTTCTTAGTATGGGAATAAGGGAATGCAATCCCTGTATAATGTATTCCCATATTCCCTACTAATCCTAAGGCCCTAACCCCTAGAATGTACTCGCTTATTCCATACAAAGAACCAGTAAGTTACTCAGGACCCTAAGAAAGGGGGAAAAAGGTACTACGGAGGTGCTTGGTATTCAGGACCCAGATGTGACACTCGCTAAACCTTAAACCCTACTCCCTAAACCCTATACCCTAAACAACCCAGACAAGGTCTCCTGCTTGAAGAGGAGTAGGTCGCAGCTATCCGTGCAGGACACGTTGTGGGCTCGTGCAAAATGCTTCCTCAGTTTACAGTCGGCCAGGAACTCAAGAAATTTTAGGGTTTAGGGTATTCCCGGCTTAGGAGAACCTAACGTCCAGAGTGGCGAATCTGTTTCGAATTTGTTTTTCTAGTTTAGGGCTCCGCCCGTCTCCGAAACAAGGACTCCACCCTGAAGCGTGCCCTAGGCTCATGTGGCCTGGATCAGAGACACTCTCGTGGAGCCTCCCTACAACAATTAAAAAACAACCCTGAACCCTAAACCCTAGACCCTGGACCAAACAATCATCCCGCCTAGGCCTTGTGGCTCTTTTGCGAAGGCCGATGTCTCACTTCCTATGTTAAATCTTTTTCTTTGGCAGTTGTCGTGCTAAGAAAACAGAACTAAGTGTGCAAATTGTTCTGATATATTACAAATAATACTTATCATCATACTAATAAGACTAAGAATACTAGTAATACGTACTGCACTCTTGCTAATCATGGTGAATGTATGCTAACTGATCAAGCTTCTCTTCCCTAGCATCTAGGACAGCGAAGGAGACCATGTCCAAATGGTCCTGTGGGTTCAGAATTTAGGATTTGCTGTGCTTACTGTAGCTAGAGGCTGTTGGAAGCGCTGGACGGTCTTCTACATTTTGCAAGAATTTCCGGTCCGAAATGTACAGGCGTGAACCGCACTCCCAACGCAGGGTCTCTCAGAATCAGGGCAAACGTTTCATGGATGAAGTTTGAGGGCTTTGGGCTTTTAAGCTAGGCTTGGGTCGCGGGTGTGTTCGGAGGTATGGGCAAGCCACGCGTGTTCCACAGAAATTTCAAGAAGCTTTCAGGAAAGTATGAACAAAGCGAGACAAGAAAAGCATAGCCCTCACGAAGTACCCGGGCATTCATGTTTGATATCAGCAGGGAAGCTCTTATATCCATGCTGCTACCTGCTAGGGACGTTCAGGCCTGATAGCCCAGAAAACCCCGTGATTGCCTAGACCCCATACCCTGAGCTCCCTAACCCTTCAAACGCCTTGACTCTCAAGTCCCATCCTGGACTTCCCAGATACCCGCAACAAAAGCGTTCAACTCAAAAACAATGGGTGCATAGGATTTTTTTTTGTGTTTTGTTTTTGCGTTTTTGGGAGGTCCAAATAAACCCTACAACCTGACTTCTAGACCCGAGAGCCACAATGGTCGGAAGCCCAGGGCACCTCGATCCCTGAAAGGAGAAACCATGTCTTTTGTCGATGTCATCAGGGTCTAGGGCTCAAGTAGTTTAGGGTTTAGAGAGTTTTGGGATCATTGTGAAGGGAGTCTAGGGTTTAGGGATTCTAGAGTAGTAGATTACACTTAAATTCTTGAAGCCCTGAATCCTGGGAATATGGGATCAAGATCACCTGGGGACTCGCCATTTCACCCTGGTTTCCAAAGAAGGTTTTCAGTTTGGGGTTGGGGGTTATAGGGCTTAGGGCTTACCTACCCCCCCCCCGCCACGAATGCAATGCATATCCCCTCCCGCGAGAAAGGTCCTTGTCACGGCTCATGCGCGCCGCCTTTGTGAACTCCCTATCCTTCTCCTTGCACTTGTCACACCAAGGGAATCGAGAAGCCAGCACCACCAAGCCTCGGTATTGAACACTTCCGGGGCCCCCTTAGAGGTCTTTAGGGGATACTAGTACTACCCTTTTTTATTCAGCCTCCCCTTCAAGATCTATCGGGCTATTATAGTTTTGGAGATATGGGGTTTAGGGTTTAGGATTCAGGGTGCTGTGGCAAAGGCCTACGGTCTGGAATTCAGGAAACAGGGGACCTTCGAGAGTTCAGTTTCGGGGTCATTTTGCTAAATTTGAACCAAGGAAGCCACGTGTCTGTTGTACTAGCCGGCTTATTACAAAGGCTTTGTACAACCCATTCCAGGCATGAGAGATCATGTTTGTAGGACATGCGCATGTGTACCAACAATACAAATACCATAGAAGGCCGCAGGCTAGGGCACCCTAAAAATCCAGGCTGTAGCCACCGAGTTTTTCAGTTGAATTTTCAAGGCCCTCAACGCCTAGCCTTCAACCCCATTCATCTGCCAAAGAAGCTGTGACGATCAAGGAGTCGATCTAATCCAGCTGTTGTCACCTCCACAACTTTTCCAGGGTGACTATGACTATGTGCCGGTGCTCACCCCAGTAAGGACCAGAAGTGGATGTGTATGACCTCTTGTCAGCACTCACGTATCCAGCTTTACAGTCCTTAAACCCGAAACCCTAAACCCACGGGTGTTGGCATGCAATTGGTTGTAAAGTCCTGGGAAGAGGACAGCGACCCTGGGACCAGCTAAAGGTAGAGCTCCTCGGGTTTTAGGCTCAATAGGGTTCAGGAGTCTATATGGGGGTTTCCCAAAATTAGGGGTACCCTTTTTTGGGGCCCCCATAATAAGGACTATAGTATTTCGGGGGCAAGATTAGGGTCCCCTTATTTTGGGAAGCTACCATATGAGCAATGCATCCTGACCACAATCCACGGAAGCCGTTTTCTGTGAGACCGCAAGTACTGCCCAAGCGCAAGAACTGAAGAGTTCAAGCCAACACCCTTAGCCCTGCGAAATGCAAACGCCCAGCACAGCCGCCTACGGACCTTTTGCCGATACGGTAGAACTATGGCAACTCAAAAAGGTGCAGGTCCACCACTTGGGAGTAAACCGGTACCGCGCTTTGGCCCAGGCTTTCTGGAGTTCAAGGAAACAACTAACCAGTTGTTCTGGAAGCTGGCAGAGGATACAATATAATGCCAGCAAGGGCAAACACATCTTGTTGATACAACCCTGCTAGAAATTGTCGTAACCCATACTAGGCCTTACTGCGGGCCTTACTGCACAAGTTCGGGCAAGTATAGGTAGGAGTATATCCTCTAGTAAAACTGACTGATGCAGGGCCCTACCTACGTAGACAAAGTTTTTTTGAGGGGGTGAGAACAAAAAGCTGAATTATTTAGGCTCCTACACTGGACAGTAATTCGCGGGATCGAAAACACCCCTGAACCCTATGTGAAAGGACCGCGGCAGCCGTTCGCCTTCTTGACGTTCTGCCCTGAGGGCAGTTCAACGTCTTCCTGCTCCTCTTCAAGGTCTCCGTCATCCTGTACTTGGACATTTGGGGTTTAGGGTTCAGGGGTTGGAGGGTCAGGAGAACTTATCATTTGTCTGGGGTAGTAGAGGGAATACCATCCAGTACTTGAAGGGTCAGGGGCACTTAGTAATTGATCGGGGGCTTTACTGGGGATACTTGGGGCTATTATGGGGCTTACAAGGGTTGTAAGCACAGTGCTGGTGTTCTCACTAAGCCCCCTTGACCCTCCAGCTAGAATGCTCACAGATTAAGCTTGGGGTGCTTGCGCCGAGGTTTAGTGTTTGGGATTTAGTCCTTGATGCAGCCACTGAGGATTATGGCCCCGGCTCCGAACATGAACAGCTGGACTGCTGCAAGCGCCTTCTGTATTCGTTAGGGCCCCTAGTTATATGTTCGGAGCGACGTGAGCTGTAAGATAGATGGGCAAAGGTTATAAAGCCTGTAGATTGCAACATGGAAGTTGCCGGTATGCTTAACTTACTAGGGACTTGTATCCACTGGGAAAGAACGAAGAAAGCAAGATGGCCCAAGCCCAAAGCCCCCTTCTTGAAGACTACTCATGTGTTGTATGACCCGTTTCATCTTCGGGCACACTGCTTGATAGGCTTACAACCCCTATTGGGCGCTCCATGAATATGTTGGAATACCAGACCCACGCTAACATTGCTGCAATTTGTCGAAGTGGCGGCATCGTACCTTTACGCCACAAACACCTGAGCATTTTTACGGTTGTCTGAACTCCGGTCCTGGACCCAATCCTTCTTCAGGAAGCTTTTGACCGCCTGGGTTGCTGTTAAGGAACATAAATTACGCTACCATTTTATGGGTATATTAAGGTTTAGGGTCTAAAGTTGCCATACTATGTGTATATAACACTTAATGGGGTTTCCTTACTATAGCAATCTTGAACGCTTCCTTAACAGCAACCGAGCCGCACTGTGGTTTTGCGCCAGGCGGTCCCAGCGGTGTGGGATCTCCTTCCTGAACAGTGGGTTTCAGAAAGGTTGGGGGGTCCCTTTTCTGGGGATCCCTATAATACGGATTCTAATGCTTTGGGGTCTTTATTGGGATGCTCCTACTTATGGAGGCGTCCCAACTGCTTGTCTAAGTGCTGGTCAGCAAGGAGCAACGGGGGCACAAATCATGATCCCTACGACCCAGTTACGCCATGCCGTGTGTAAGTGTTTGCAAAGAAAATGGAGAATAGTGTCCTATGGGGCCCTCTTAGGAATGCGCAAGGGCCATTTTTCAAGACGTCTGATTAAGCGTAGATAAGGCCTGCCTGCTCGACTTGCGGCTGGGAACTTCTCTGTGCTTAACCCAGATTTGTTCCCCTGACTTCCATAATCTTGATGTGCTTCCCTGCTGCGCAGCTTTGGGTTGAGGGTTCGCTTCTCCACTATCAACTGTGTCATGTTGAGTCCAAGCAAATTATTCCTAGTAGACCCGAACCAAATGCCCAAATGTCTGAGCTTCCTAGCGCCACGGTGAGCAGCTGGCAGCCAAGAATACAGTATGCACCTGGTACCTACCCAGCCAACAATACTCAAAACGCTGCTCCCTGTATCCCTAGATCATCCGCTCATTACAATCCCTACAGCCGCAACGAACACCTAGCCCGCCTGCCCATAAAGAAAGACAAAAACAACAAAATACACACACCTTGAATCCTAGAACCCCCTAAACCCTAAACCCTTGAATCCTAGAACCTGAAAAGCCGAGCTTCTGCAGCGTCAGCAGTAGGCCATCGGGCTTTGGATCTGCCTCCTCACCCATCCCGCCAAAAAAGGTCCGAGGCTTGGGGTTTGTAAGGCTGAGGGCTTGACAACTCGATGCCATGTGAGCAAAACCTTTTAGGATTTAGGGTGACCTACCAACATTTGAATTTAACATCTACATGTCATGACCCAACCTACTTCATTGATCCCGATTTTAGATCCTCTTGGGGGTAGGCGTATAGCATAACATGACATCTTGATGCGTGTTTAGACTTGAGGGATTCCGGTTTGAGGTTTTGGAGAGCAAGGCCTGCTACTTGCTTGCCACCAGCACTCTCACATGCACTTTCAAGGCCCCTAAACCCTAAACCCTTGGCAGTTACCTGTATGAGTTTGAGGTCGGTTTGAGGCACCCTAAACTGCATTCGTACAAGGAGGCTAGCTGGGACCATAATGTTGGTATCTCTCCCTGAAAGCCTTACATACCCCGCACTCTCCAGGACATTTTCCTCCTTCTTGTCCATTTGATTCTCGCTTGTTGGGCAATATGGTAATTCCTATGTAACCCCTAAACCCTATAGAATTGGTAAGTATCCAGGCTGCTACATTAGATGTGGGCCTCTCCCCCTGCAGCAAATGTCCTCTGAATGCCGGACAGTCCAAGATGAGTTTGCAGGAACGATGAATTCTCGCAACCTTTTCAACACTCCAGTCCAGGGTACAAGGTGTGCCTAGGGTTTATGGCTTGCATAGTTTTTAGCCTTCAGGTCAAGGAGATTGAAGCCCATCACTTCAAGGTTGATCAGCTCCACAAGAAACTGGGACGGTTTATGATCCTGTGGAAGTGTAGACAGATTCACTTAGAAGCAGGTTGCTGTGGTTCCGTTCTCGTGCCAAACTAGGGAACACCGCGGATACCGGGAGGTCCAAGAACATGCCCTTGTATACCTTGCGTGAATACAGTGGATGTATAACACCACCTCTCCTGAGACTGCCTCGAGGGTTGAGGGTTTGCCTCCTGCCTTCTGTTCTTATCACATCTTCTGACCTTATGTAGGATACAGGGCTAAACAAGGGATGCAGTGAATAAGAGGGGTCGAACTTTCACGCGTACCCTGTGGAACCGCACCCTTGCAGTCCCTGAATAGGATCACCAAAGCACTTCGCGGCCTATTGCATGAAGATTTGGGCCGTGTTATCCGTATAGGCCCTAAACATGTACGACTTATGATCCCATTGTAGAGTTTTGGTGGGTACTCGATTTACGCATTTCTCCGTCTAAACTGACAGAAGAGTGGGTGCCCGAGACTGCAGGGGAGGCCCAGCAGCATATGCTGAAAGTAACCACTGCAGGTTGAAGGGGACCCCTGTCATGTTGGTGTTTGGAGTGTACCGCGTGTCAAGGACGAAAGCCCAACAAAGGCAGGATATTCAAGGTACATGATGGTCTCACAAGGCCATGTACCACATTACCCGTTGCCCAAAGCTCATGCACTCAAACCCGGCAAGTAAAACCATGATCCAACATCTCAAAACACAGCTAAAAAGCCACTGCTCTGGGTTGCTGTTCAGGAACTTAAACTCAACTACTGGAATTGAGAAACCCTGTTTTCTACGGTATACCCACAATTTGGGAACTCAATTTGAATTCCCTACAGCAATCCAGTAATTTACCCATATTATGGGAACTCCAGTTTGAATTCCTCAACAGCAGCAACCCAGCATTTTACGGCCCCATCCCCGGAAGAGGCCAGGAACTCAAAGACAAGGATATAAGGCCGTTTCTGCCAGTCGCGGCAGCTCATGTTCACCTGTTTCAGCGGGTTGTTCGGCTACCTGGACCTCTAGAATATGTAGAATGATGGCCTTGTTGACTATCCTTGATGCTTTTTGGCCATAGTTTTACCGCCTACCTTTAAGGTCTGGGTATGCATACCTTCCGCAATGAAATCGATGTTAAGCTCCTACTCGAGAGATTGCATGAGCACGCGAGATTGCTGTTAAATCTGCATGCCATACTAAGGGGGCCTTGGTAGTACTGTTGATACTGAAAACCCTGCATGACCCTAGCGTAGGGAACCAGTCTAGTTTCCAAGGTAATAGGTCTTCCGGGTCATGCTGGTCTGTCAACATCAAATGTACTTGAAAGTTCAAAGCAATTATACTCCATTCTAAGTGTACTCATATCACCCAGTAATGAACCCCCTAGGTCCCCAGTGTTGTTATCTTCGGGTCATAGGTATCAATTAGGATTGATCAACCCTAAACCCTGAACCCTAACTGGCTTATGATTACGCGGAACCTAAGTAGCGTCGTCGATTTCTCGCTGGTTCAACGAAAAACCACACTACACTCCGTGTGGCAGATAGGGCTCAGGGTTTAGCGGCTTGGGGTCTGGGAGTTCAGGGTACTTGGTGCCCATGAAACGGGTGCCGGATGCAAACCCACATTGTATATGCTCCATACTTGCGGGACTCCCAAATTGGGGGCCCCTAGTTTCTCGAGACCTCCTTACTTTTGGACACGCTGCCTTGTCAATTCCCACGGTGGCATTGACGGACTCGGTTTGAAGCCTAGGACTCGCGGAGAAGGGTCTCAAGCTTGCGTGGGGATTTTGAATCTTTAGACGTCAAGGTTTAGGTTTTTTCGGCCTAGGGTTTAGGTTTACGCTGTAGGTTTAGAGTGGTTCAGGGCGCAGGGTTGGAGCTTGGGAGCCAGGATTGCTGTAGCGCTGCCAACCCCACCCGCTGATCTTGAATATTCCCCCAACCCTAACCGATAAGGGTATCTCTAGAGGATATGTATCATTGGGGCTTTATAGGGCTTTTTGCTAGGGGGAGGGCATTGGAGAGGAAGGCATCTCAATTTTCAGGCTAACATGGGTGCTGTCTGGGAATCCTCGGCTGCAGCCTCGAGTTGGGTGGAGTTTGGGGTTTTCCCTTCACATTTTAGGGTTTGGGGGGTTACAGGGTCAAGGGCTGGGGTTCTCCTCCCAAATAGCCATAACAATGACCGCTAAGCCTCAAACAAAAGTAGACGACCAGGACACCTTCGGCTCTCCAGGGCTTAGGGTTTAGGACCCTAAACCCTAAGCCCTAGACCTTGAACCCTAAGCCCTAAATCCTAAACCCTAAGCCCTAAACCCTACGCCCTAAACCCCACGGTTGAAACTTCTGCAGCTTGGCCAACTTTAGCAAGCCCGACCTCTACGCCCAAGGTTTTTGCAATATTCACCTTCACCTACCCAAAGGCTCCATGAAGCTATATGGTATACACTTGGGCCCTAAAGTAATTTTAGGGGAATCCCTTCGGGCCCGAAGTATACACCATATAGCTACATGGAGCCTTTGGGCTAATACTCACCTACCCCCACGCCACCCAGTAATGCACTTTTCAGACATGGCATCATTACGTAGCAGGCGAATGTATGTTTGATGGGACAGGTTGTGGCTATGAGGGGAAGTTCTACTTAGTCTTGTAGAATTTCGCGAAGTCTCGCATCCGTAGCCTGACGGTTGGATCAACGAAGTGAAAAACAGGTCCCTGCGCTTAAGAAGTGAAACCTCAATGGCAGATACGCTAGCCTTGACCTAGCTAAGACAGCCTTGACTCAAGACTTTGAGCGCTACAATGCAGCTACAACAGAAGTTGTTAGAAAGAAAGCTGGTGGAAATCAAGCCCACGGGCACGCAATACCGGAGGTCAGCATAAGCAGAGAGAAAGACTCTTCCTGGACTCGGAATCAAGTAATCGAGGCATCTCGCCGTTACTTAAAACTGTTTTTCAAACAGTTACGGAGTGCCTGCCTCCTCCTGCGCGTGACAGATACAGTTTTTGTTTCCATCATGGGACAAAAGGGCCAGCCGTTTAGCGCTATAACGAACTTAGGACCCCCCAAACAAGGGTACGAGGGCTTACTCAACACCCCAGTCATACAAAGAAGATTTCGGGGATAAAACCTCTCATTTGACTAGGCTGGGTTGCTGTTAAGGAACTTAAATTAAGTTACCATAATGGGTATATATATAGTAAATAATAGGGTTTCACCAATATAGTAACTTAAATTAAGTTCCTTAACAGCAACCCAGTAGGGTCCAGGCCGATCTTTCTTGACCTCCCTAAGGACCAAAACTCAAGTGACTGCCCATATCAACTTCAAAGCGGTATATTGGGATAATGGAAAAGAAAATGGAAACTACTATAGTATATTGGGGGTATATTGGGATAATGGAAAAGAAAATGGAAACTACTATAGTATATTCCTGACAAAATCCTGCCCTATAGTCCATGCTCCTCTTGCATCAACCTGCCAGGTAGTACACCCCTAAGTTTCGTTCCCCCAAGCCTAAACCCTTGAGCACGCTCTGCCCAGTGCTCAACCCTGAACCCTAAACCCGCATTCTGAATGATTCCCGTTCCCAGAGCCATGCTGTGAACAGGCTTCCAACTTCCCCTCCCTTAAGCACCCCAAAGTGTACTTAGGAGGGAATAGAGGAATATATCTTAGGTGGAGCCCCCACCCTGTAATAGTCACTATATGGGATCATAAGGATTCCATTAGGGTCCTCATATTTTCCTAGTATACTACTATCACAGGGTGGGGGGGTCCTCCTAAAAGACATTATAGAGGGACTACATAGGGAGTATGTTCCCTTGTTCCCTACGAATCACCAGAAAGTAAACTTTAAGTAGGGCATGCGGCTGAGGGATAGAAACGGAGATGCGAATCTGCTCCTTCGACTGTCCCCAAGAAAACCTCATCTGCGATCGAGGCTTTGAGGCTCTCGCACGACCAATATGGGCGTTTCCCAAAATTAGGAGTACCTTGAAAGTAGATATAGGGGTTTTATATGGTTTTATAGGGATTTAGGGGGTTGTGGTTCCCGAAATTAAGAGTACCTTTTTGCGGGTCCCTATAGTAAGGATTATAGTACTTTGGGGTCCATGATGGGGTAGCTCTATTTAGGGAAGCTACCATGTCATGTACTGTAGACGCCTAAGCAATGGCCAACATTACCATTCTTTACAGGAGGGTACGGGGGATATGTAGGGTTTGCGGTTTAGGGCCTAAGTCTCTCCCCATCATGGAACGTCGAACCGAAAAGAACACGGAATATGAAAACGGTGTGTAGGGCCGCTTATGCGGGATGAGAGACCCGAAATAAGTATTGTGTACCAATGTTTTTTGAAGTCCATTTGAGGTACCCTATGTCTTGATTGTGCAAAAGAATCAATGAACATAATTTGGTATCTATTCAGGACGCCAGAAACAACCCTTGATACGCAGGCTGTCCTTCAACCCCTATACGATGGTAGATAAATCAAGCCCCAAAGATAGTAATCACCTTCCCTCCCCTAACATCAACACCCCCCAACCGTCATATTCTTAGGTTCCCTATAGGAGACCTTATGTAATGCAGGATCATTTCAAGAGTCTAGGGGCAGTGGCGTGGCAGGCTGGCGAAGTCGTTCCGCCTCCTTCTTCCTTCGCTTTGCCTGCACCGCTAAAAGCTGCAAGTCTCCAGGCCTCTCACTCAATTCAAGTAATCGCTCACTTCCTGCAAGGTCCCGGTACCCTGATAGAAGGGTCCAGGTTCCTTGCAAAGGGATTCAAAATAAGTGTAGTAATCGGACTTACAAGCGACATTCCGGGAATGGTTCCTGCAGTCTAGGGCCAGCGCAAAACGTTTTATGATGTTCTAGACTCCTATCTTCACTGTCCCATGCATGAGCCTAGTGGTGACAATAGTAATGATGAGAATGGCACATAGCAGATCTGCAGTGAGGGTAACCATGGGAGGCCATACGGATTCCAATGTAAAAGATGCTGCGAATCTGATCGCCATGCAGCACAATATACCTCGTACGACGCTGCAAAACAAGGTCCAAAAGCTACTTCTCCGCTCTACTTAACCTCCAAGCAGTGTTGCAGCTCCAACAACATGCAAGGCATTAGTACATTAACAGTATTCTTATTGTTACTCTTAATTATTGTTATTATTATTATTACTATTATTACTTATTATTACTACTACTACTACTGCTACTACTACTAATTACTACTGCAATCACTATTACCAGGATTACATCCCCCCAGGGCTCAACCGTAAAACAAAATCAGCATGGGCCTCGGCTTCTTTCGCGGCCTTTTCTCGCCGCTGCTGCTCCTCCGACATAGGGCTAAGCCGCAAGTTAGGAGGCAAAGGGCCCATGTAGGTGTGTGTATATATATATATATACCATATACTTAGGGCCCAAAGGGTTCCCATATACGTACATAGGACTATAGGTAGATACTACAGAGCTACATGGCCTTTTGGGGGAGGCTTCATAAGAACTCTGTGACAGTGGTAGGGCAAAAAACCCAGGGAATGCAAGGTATGGTTGTTAGTCAAGGAATGGGGTCCCCGCACGTAGGGTTTAGGGTTTAAGGTTTGGGGCCTTTGGTTTAGGGTATCCATTAAATAGTGCAAGCCCTCGTTCGGGATATACCTGCGGGTGTCTCATGTTTTGGAAGCTACTGAGCTTAGTCCTGATGTATGCATACCCGGAGAAATCGTATCACCGTTCCAAACAAGAAGCCAGGAATAACCTGCAATTGAGGACAATAGACACCTAACCTTGCATAGCAATCCCCCATGTCATCTTCATACGTCCCAGCAATAGACTATGATATTCAGCAACCCTATGTCCACCAAGTCATGAAGTATAGCCCGAGCTCAAAGCCATAGAACCCGGACCTGACTTAGACTCTACAAACCCTAAACCCCCAAACCCCGAAACCTGCTACGGTTTAGCATCCAGCGTCCTCCAGCTTTTTCTTCTCCTGGCTGGTTCTGGACTCTGGTTTTCAAGAGAGCGGAAGAGGAATTAATCCGCTCCGCCCCCCAAGTATTAAAGCCTTCCACTCCCTAACAAAGATTTCGTAAGATCTCGCTTAGCAAATGGGCAGTTGTCAGAGAATCAGGGTCTTGTCGGGGCTTCAAAATGACACGTCAAGTGCCGCGCTAACAAGCAGGGGCAGGATATAGGGCTTTCATGGCAAGCCGTGCTTTTGCACCACCCATAGTCTAGAGTCTAGGGTTTAGAGCTTATAGGGTTCAGGGTTCAGGCTTCAGGGTTCGGGGTTCAGGTTTCAGGGGGTAGGGAGTTCAGGGTTTAGGATTTGGAGTTTAGGGTTTACGGTTCAGGGTTCAGGGTTTGGGGCTTAGGGGCCCTGCAACAACCAGGAAGAACTTGCCCCCCGAGCCCTGGACTGAGGCCTGTCGCAAACTTACTGGGGTTTAACTAGTACGGAATAAGGAATATACTAATACGGATTATAGAGGGACAGTGCATACTCCCTACTAACAACCAGAAAGGCAAGCCGAACCTGAACCCTCAAGCCTAAGCCCACACCGTAGACTCAAACCCTTCTTCGACACCAGCCTTAGAATGAAACCCTAACGTCTCTGATTTCGCAAGCTCCTGCCTGGCGCTGCTTCTCTAGCTCTAGCCTCCGCTTTCGCTTTTCCCGGTCTTTCTGGGCAATGTCCTTCTGCCTGTTAAGGTTCAGATTTTGGGTTTTGGGCTTTGGCATCCAAGAAAATGGGGACTTGCTTTGCCTGGTTGATTGATGGGAGTTTCCCAAAAGTATGGGTACCTTTTTGGGGGTCCCTATAATAAGGACTATAGTATTTGGGGGCCTATATTGGGGTCTGCCTTATATTCATGATAGGCACTTTTGGAAGCAGCGGGGTTACGCCTGAGGCCGGCATAGGGCTGCACTGATTTTAGAGGGCTTGCAGGAAGGATCCCTTTCCCCCCCTTCCCGATGCTCAAGAGTAGGAGGAGAGTATGGCAGAACAGGGCGTCGGCGGACTAGGTTGCCCCAAGCCCCAAAAACAGAACCCTATGATCGGCTGCACCTGCTATCGCATGAGTCTTCCAGGAGTGCATACAAGGATATAGGGATTTACCAAAATCATTCAGTTAATTCTGGGGTCATTGCATATGGTGGATGGCTCTACCACCTCCAGGATGGTCTTTGTCATCTGCTCATGGGCTCCCCTACCACCCCCATCCTTATACTATCTCCAGGAATGTTGCATGTTACCCTTTTAAAGGGATAGTCCAATATGCCCCCAAAACCCAATGCATTAGAGAGATGAACCGTGGCTTGGGGTGCGACTTCATGCCTACTCGAAGAAGTGCTCATGCCATTTAGAAGACATGGAGGAGCAAGACTTCCCAATGTAAAATGTATTGATGCTTAAGACATGAGTTGCTTGTGAGGGTGCGGGACTTAGTAACACAGTATTTAAGTACGAGCAGCCATTTACCTGCACAGTTGCTTCACTCGCAGGCACAAGTCCCAAATGAGGTTGTAAGTTCGTTAACATCGATTGTCGCTTACTAAGAACTTATTTCTTGGCATGAGCTCTGAAATCTGCTAGAGAGTGCTCCGAACTGTGCAAAGGCATGCTTTTTTTGCAGGCAAACTGTTTTCTAGGTTCGGGAAGGACAGTCATCTCACAGTAAACATGTAGCCTCTGCTCCTCCTTCTGTAGCTTGGCTTTCCTGTCTGCCCTTTTTTGCTCTTGGCCTGCGCGCAATTTGCAGCGGCTCTTGAAGGCTTAGAGACTTGTGCCTGTAGCCCATCACCCCTGCCTACAGCAGGAAATTGCAATAACAAAAACACATCCCCAGCAGTCCCCCCCAACTGCCCCATTGCCCGCTTGTCAAACTGGTGAGCAGTCATTGTCCTTGCGCAGGCGGAGCTGGATTTGAATGTGCGCAACTGCTGCCACTGCTGCTGCTGCTGCTGCTGCTGCTGCTACCGCTACGTGGGAACGAGCTTGTCTCCTCCTGCCTAGCACCATCCGCCTAGCAGGGGCATCGAATACAGTGCTCCATGCAGTTGGGAGTTGTGGTCAATCTGTTCGAGACGTGTGACACGTCATACTTGCTGTAAATCAAGCCATCTTCATGTAGGCTTCTGTTTTGGCCCGATGTCCTTATCACATCATGGCATGCAAGTGGTCTGCGCCTTCATAACACACAAACCGAATGAGTACGAACTCAGACTCTCCTCAATCCACAAGGCCCCTGCCCACAATTACGTAAACCCACAGGAAACACACATGCGCAAACTTGCACCCACGCACAAACTCTGGGACATACACAGGCGCTCACGTCTGTTACACCCCCTGCGATAGGCAGACCACAGCATACTCAGGGCTAATTGCAAAGCAGCACCAATGAACAGTACAGGATTCATGTCTGCAGTTTTGGGACATGCAGGTGACAGAACGAGTCCCCAAGCCCAACCAACAGCATGGTTTGCCCGACATCACGCTATAACTCTAGAAGGAAAATCAGGGAGTACATTTGCATGCCGACTATTCAAGTCTCTACATTAGACAGTAACCTTCCACTGTCGACGCCTAAACCTAACACTAACTCCTACGCCCTAAACCCGAAACCTAACCCCTAACCCTCGGCAAGCTTGACATGTCTCCTACTTGCAGGGTTCAGGGTAGTCATAGCCAAATATACCATCTTTGGACTCCAAGCTACGCTCTCCCAAACTAACACGGCATCTGAACAATGCTGGCTGTTTTTCAAGGTGTGGTATAAACCCTAAACTCTAAACTGTCAATGTGTCGTGTAGGGTTCCATGTAAGTCTGGGGATTGGTACACCCTGGGTGACAGCCGCCTTCCGCAGTCAAATCCTCCGCTGGAGTCCTTGACCGAAGCATTAGGTGGCACAATGAATGCAGTCCGTTTTGTCAAGACTTTCACGCAAGTCTTGTATATGGGCACACTGCGATCGGACTAATAGCGTACAACAAACAGGGTCTGACGTCAGGCTGTTGGTGTCTATGTTGGGTCCCGTCAACCTCGTGAGATCTTGCAATCTCTCTACAAGAGAACCCACTGGAGGTTGCATTAGCTCCTTCCACTACTTCGCTTGGTTAAAATCCTGTTGCGCATGCAACACACTTGCGGTTCCCTTTCGGAAACTCTTAGAAAAGCACTTTCTAGACTTCTCTAACATGAGTGCTTTCTTCTGTCCTGAAGTACCATCCTCAGGACCCACCAAGAAGATCCAAGCACGCTTCATGGTTCACGGCGCGGTCATGGTTGCTTCGTTGTAGATAGGTCAGCGCTGTATTCAACAAGCCAACTCAGGACACATATCACCTCACGTATCGCTGCTTGCGAATCTCTAACTCCTTCTGGAGAGTTTGCTGCTTGTGAAAGATCTGCCTCAACCCTGAACCCAAAACCGTAATCCGCAAATCGCATAACCGAAAAATTCCTAATGCAATGGACATGGGTCTTTGTCAGAGAACGCGTCAGGGACTATACAAACTACCAAACGGACCCCTATCTTCGCCCTTAAAGGTCCCGTCCCAATCCTGACAGTAGCTCATGTGATTCATCCATATACACCACTACAATCCAACTTTCCATGTCATTTCCCATTCTGTTTTTCATGTGATTTTCCGTCAGTGAAGTGAAATTTTAGAGAAATCCTATGTAACCTTAGCCCTAAACCCTCATTCCTGCTTATTCCAATGAATGGGACCCCCCAAAAATAGGGGCCCCTACCTGTGCCCCAATGTGCTGGTTGCAAGCGTCGACTTTGACTTCTGCATTTTGCCCTTGCCGCTCTTTGCAGGAGCTGGGGCTTCTGTTCCCAGGGCATCTGCTGCCTTCCTTGGCTTCATGGGGGGTTAGGGGTCTGGGGCTCAGGGAGTGTTGGATAGGGCTACATGGATCATGGATTTAGGGTCTGGAGTAAGGTTTGGGTTTTAGAGGTTTCCAGATGGTGTGCCATTGGGATATCAAAGCTTGCTGGGTACTTGGCGGATTCGGGTGTGTTGGCCTGCGGCTTGAAAATTGTGCGGCTGTAGCTGAGCTACACGCAAGATTGTTGTTTCGAAGCGCTTGCGCTAACTTGCTATCCTAAAGCCCTAAGGCCTTAATTAACCCTAAACCCTAAATCCTGAACCCTAAACCCCGAATCATGTCAGCCTCTCGGCGATGCAGTGAGTATGTGCGGGGCTCGTCAGAAAGTGGTCCCTGCTTGGAGCCGAGTACAAATAATATCTATAGGAGTCATATGAGCCATAGTCTAAACTCCTTAAAGGGGGGTTAAATAGGGGATTACATAGGGGACTACTATAGCTCATATGAGTCATGTAGGGTTAGAAAGGGGTTGTGCAAGGGTTGTATTGTGTAGAGGTTATGTAGGGAGAGAAGGGGATGGAGAAGAACATGGAAGCTACTACAAGATTGATGCTTTATAGGGTCGTCTAGGGATTAGGGATATTACCCCATCCATGGAAAAACAACTGGAACAGAATATGGAAAATCCAATGCTGCAGCGTTCAGTGTTTCAACATCCGCACCCACCTACTACAAAATACGTGGTCTCTCATGGCAAGTTTTCAAATACTGTGGAAAGGAAGAATGCTTAATGTCAAAGGGACTGGATTCTGCTTACAGGGTGCTCTCTTACATGTCTCCCAATTCCAGCAGCTCCAGGCACTCTAGACTCTGTATGAACCAGCTGCCCGCAACAAGAGTTGTCAGTCAGTTCCCCAAAAAGTTGGCCCTCCGTGAAAGCAAGCTGGAAGGATCCACTAGCTCCAAAAATCGCCCTGGACAGACTCGAGTCCTGTTGAGAGGGAGCTCTACAGAGTTCCATGTTGTTTTCAGGCTGCCACATCATCCGGCAGAACACAACATCAACTACCATTCTGCAAGGCCAGCCCTACCAACGCACAGTGAAGCACCACTTGTAGTTGCCTACCTGAAAACCCACAAGCCTGAACCCCCCAAACATACACAAAAAAAGAGCTTGCGATTCGCGCGAATCACCACATGTCACGTCCATGCATGCATTCTGCACAAAGGCAGGGCACTTCAACTTGAGCGTCCAAGTCTCTTTATGGTAGATGAGTAGGGTCCGACGTTGGGCCCAAATTACAACACCTTATTTGATTCATAGTCTAATCTCCTGGTATCCCCCTTAACAACCCTTATAAAGCTCCCCATATACAGGCCACTTAAGTACTTGGAGTCTTAAGGCCTAACTGAGTCCAGGCTTCTTCAGACCCATCATCTCCCCGACATCGACCAGGCCTTTCTCCTTCCAGATATGGACTCTGACGACTGGAAGAATGAGGGCAGGTTTAAGGGTTTATCGTCCCCTCTAAGTAGAGAGAATATGGGGTATACGGGGATCTTATTATACCAAACCCAAAGCCATAGTCTATCTACTTAAGAGACACTATAAACCCTTAAAGGAATCCACCCATCCTTACCTTGCGGCAAACAGCTGCCGCAACTCGACATATCACCTGAAGACCTGCTAAGGAAACAAGGTCCACTGTCCCAGGACCCTCCTAATCATGACTATTCAGGGTAAAATAATGGGTAGAGGGAAACCCTAAACACTAAACCCCTAAAACACTGTCAGGTAATTACACCCTGCCGTTTAAGCAGACCGTGGAAAGCCTGCTGCCAAGTGCATAATTCAACAGATTCGGGAGCTTCTACATGCCTGACATTTCCTTGCCTGGGAGTTTCCAGGAAAAAGGGGGCCAATCTAGAGCGAAAAAAATACGGTATCCTATGAGGGGACCCCTAATTCATGGAAACCCTTTTAGTGCAGGACAGAGACTACTAGGAAGCGAAGCCAACACCAATCAAACATGCACCGCCTATGTTATCCTTCTTTGCATTTCTTTGTGGCGGCCGTGCTCATGCCCAATGTGAGTTATGTTTTTGATCTCCTTGTACACAGTGGTTTCAGAACCACCCTAAACCCTAAACCCTAAACCCTTATCATCTCCTTCTTCAAGGTCGTCATCATCTTCTTGATCATCTGCTGCTTATCCTCCTCCGCGCGGTCATCCATTTGCTGCTGAAGCTTCGCACGTCCCATGACCTTCATGCAAATCGGCGGTACGGGGTGAAAGGTTGCGAAGGGTTCAGCAGTTTCTGCTCGGGGTCCGGTGTGCGGGACTTAGGGATAGTAGGGGTTTACTGAAGGGGTCCCGGGCTTGGGGGTCAGGATAAGTAAATGTTATTTTGATAGCAATAGTAAATCTAGTAACAGTACTAGTAAGGTTAATAGCAGTACGAATAATGTTAATCATTTCCCCTAAACCCTAAACCCCTAAAGCCCAAACCCTAACAATGGAGTAATGATCGTAGCAAAACGAATAATAATGGGGCGGGAAGCTCCGCAGAGGAAAGCTGGGCTTTCTGAGCCTTGCGGTCTTAGACTGAGATGTCCAGGTTTAGGGTTTAGGACCCCTTTTGCAAACTTGCAGTTTAGAGCCTCACATGAACTATAGTCTAAATTTCTACTGTAGTATCTCCCTTAATAACCACTACAATACGCCCCTATATAACCCCCTTTCAGGAATCTAGACTACAGTCCATATGAACGTTGATATGAACGGGGGCCTCAAACCCTCGGCATCCAAATGCCCAAAGCAGGTATTATCTATAGCTTTGGATGCTCGGGGCTACAGACCCTGACATTTGGAACTTAAAATTCCCTACTCTTTGGTTGAACACCCCCATATCATATCCAGGTTCCAGCTCTGGGAATCGCATTGCCTAGCCTTGGGTTGGAAGACTCTCGTGACCTTGCACCCTGAAATACAATGAGCCAGAACCCAATCCTACGGTAAACCAGACAACGCCAGAGGTACTGGCTGAGAAGCAAACTAAACCGCCCTTCCCAAGCCCTAGAGTCAGGATTAACATCTACTCAGCTAAGTCACCTGAAATACCATGCATTTAACGCAAGAAAGCTGGGCCGTGTGTGATAATGGAAGCCCTACTCTAGGACCTCTGGCCCCCTCCACCTTTGAGAACCCCACCATGGAAGACATTTTGAAAATTCCCTATCACCATCACTATGGCTTTTACGACTATTACTATTACTATCACTATTGCTATTAAAACTTTCAGGGGGCTCTACACCTCCAGCAATCGGAATCTCTAAGCCGAAATCTGAAAAAGGACGCCTGGAAAGTGGCCCCCGGCCTTGAACCCTACAAATCCAAAACCCCAGGCCGAAAATCTGGAATTTAGGGTTCAAAACCGTAACCCAACCCTAAACCCTAAACCCTAAACCCTAAACCCCCACCCAAAACTGTATCATGGGACCTCCTCCGAGATGTCCGCAGATGTCTCAAGCGCCTCCTTGAGGGACCAGCGCGACATGGTGTGCTTCTTGAACCTTGGCTGAAAAAGGGATTTTTACCTAGGGAATCTACAGGGATGTCTTAGAGTTTAGGGCTTCAAGGGTCAATTAAGACATGTCGGAGATACATGGGAGCAATATAGGACTACACGGAGAAAGTATTGGGGTTTGCCCTACATCTGTTAGTTCAAAGCAGAAAGACAGGAAACACCCTTCAACATTCCTTGTAGCGGATACATGCACTACAAGGCTAAAATACTTCCTCTTTCCGTCCTTACACCCTAGTCAGCCCTAAATCCTGAACCCTAAATCCTAAACCCTATGCCCTAAACCCTAATACTAAATCCTGAACCCCAAATCCTTGAACCCTGAACCTTAAGTCTTATCCACATTCCGGAAATGTAGCTGCCCCAGTCCCTTCAGAAAATCTGTGTCCGCATGCCCTGACGTCAACATTTCTGACACAGCCAGTGGACATCGGAGTTTCTTCTTGAGGCGGTACATGGCCGGGTTGTAGTACATTACAACAAGGAGGGCGATGTTCATAGCATAGTTGAAGAGAGCTGGTCCAGAAAGTCAGATGTGACAATGTCTATCCCTAGCATTTCCAAGGGAACAATAGTCTTGACACTCACGTGGGGCAGTAACAGAAAGCAACGTTTGATAGGTGGCTCTTCAACCCGCAACTGGTGAAGAGCAGGAATATAGCAGGAGAGTAACTGAATTGCCATGATCCCCTATTCTGGGACATAACACACCCAAATTCCAAGCCCTGAAGTTCCACCATGAGTTGTCAGATTCCCTATAATACCTACAGGCCAAGATGAGCTTCCCGCAGCTTGCTCAGTTGCACTCACCATTAGTTTAGGCTCACAGGCTTAGGGTTGCGAAGTCCTCACAAGCTGTTTTGCCATGATCCAGGCAGGAAGCCACTTCAGAAGCTTCGCAGGAGTTGCCTGGTTCATGGACGGGTGGTTTAGGGTTTAGGGTTTAGGGGTTTAGGGTTTAGGGTTTGGGACTGAAAAACTGGGATCAGCATTGCAGTTTTCATGGGGTCTGCTGTAGGGATGGATTCCCTGACTCCCTAAAAACCAACACTAAGTTCAAATTGGGGCCCACATGTCACAAAACTGAACCTTCTAGTTTCCAACTTCCAACCATGGAGGCCCCCAGGCCTCTTGTGTGTACCTCCTGAACAGAATTGGAAGCAACACCTTCAACCCGGTGAAGCAAGAACAGGAATTCCTATTCAACATCTCGCAGTACATAAGGTCTAAAATCCACCGAAGATCTAACTAAATCTGGTTGCTCCTGATTAGGAAAGCTCATATCTAATTTTCCTTTTTGGGGCTTGTAGAAAAACACTGAAAACCATTATTATCCAACAATGACCCAGGAATTCACATAGTAGCTTCCCAAAACAGGGGGACCCCAATATAGACCCCCAAATACTCTAGTCCTGATTATTCGGACCCCTAAAATGGTACCCCCTAATTTTGGGAAACCTAAACCCTAAACCTTATCTATCCCTATATAACCCATCCCTATATCCCCTTTAAAGGTGCCCCTAAACACTATACTTCTTATTATGAGAACCCCTAACATGGTACGCCCAAATAGTGGCCCAGTGACATCCTCGGGCTCCCCGGGAAATTTTACAGGATCGATAGGCGTCCACTCACCCGTGGCAATGCTGGGCGGGATCCTTGCCCCGAAGGTCTAACCAGGAAGTATAGAGGTTCAAGGTACTGGGATTTTATGGAAGTTTTGATGATTAGGATTTTAGGGATTCAGGCTGTTAGGTTTTTGGAACTTCTTGGCAAAAGGTCCAAGTGCCCAGTAGTTGGACATATGGGGCATTGGTACTAGTATTTGCAATATACTGTATTTGGCGCTTGGACAACTTGTGTTGGATAACTACAGCCTTCCCACAGCTACAAGCGCGGTCTTATGGGTACCGGGTTATAGTCCCCCTTAAGTAGATAGAATATGGCTTTGAGTATATTATAGTAAGACCCCCATATACCCCATATTCTATCTATTTAAGGGGGACTATAGTGGCTGAGAGTTTCAAGTGAGAGTTCCTGGTGGTGCTGCCCTTGCTGCACGGCGTGCACTTTTCAAGCCGCGCAGCTAGAGGCTACGCTGCCTGGACTCTTAGACCCTACCCCCTGTTCTGGGGCACCCATGCTTGTCTATCGATGATCGTAGACATCAATTTAGGAACCCCCCAAAATGTACATCACAATGGCCTAGGTGGTGTTCGTAGAGTGGCAAGTGAACGTGATGTTCCACGAAAGCCCTGCACAAGCAGGTAAGCTTCTCTGCATACTCAGCTAGCACCCATACGCGCTACTGAAGGTATCCAACATCTGCCAAGTGTCCAGAAGAACTCAGTCTCCTTGGAGAACTGCTTTCGGCCAAAAACAGCAGGCACGTAATTTTGACTGACCTGCGCGGGTTCCCGAACTCGAGATGCAGCTTGCAAGACTCAACGCCCTACTTCTTCGGGGCATGGTGTTGGCCAAACGAAATTATGGTCCTAGTCCCGCAGATTCTAAACTGGCCTCCATTCGGGCGATCTTGATGTCTGCGTAATCCTTCAAGGTCTTGGCCAGCACGTCCATGACTGCAGTAGCGATATGCTGCTGCTTTCTCTGGTCGTCATACAGTTCCAGTAGCACATCAGCGGTGCTTCCATTGATCTCCCGCTGGTAAGTCTTCCAGACTACGTCTAACCTGAGCTGCTTCGCTTACGTCTTGTATACTTGCATCATCTCCTTGATTTACTTCCCCCGCAGTTCCCATGACGGCTTAAGCAACATGACCACTTCCTCCAGTGTTCTAAGACGGGGAGGCACTCTGGAAGAGCAGGCATTCCAAACCAATACCCTGGCACGTGCAAGCAAACTAGTCTTGCATTCCGATCACACCGTCAAAGTCCTAGCCCTAAACCGCGACCTAAACCCTATAAAAACCAGATCCCTAAACCCTTGGCCCTGCACCCAAAACCTTAAACCCAAGACCCTAAACCAACTCATCAACAGTGAGCTCTAGACTTGATTGCGGCCATGCAACACCTGTCCTCGGATCCACTTCGAGCTGTTCGTCACAAGCCCTGACCTTTCTCAGCTACTGATCTACTTACTGATGGTTAGTAGGGATTAAGCGAAAAAACTACATAGGGATTATGTAGGGATTATGTGCCCTTTTTCCCTCCTGACCACCATTAAGTCTAGGAGTGGGGGTAGAGAGATGTGAGTCAGGGACTAGGGTTCTGGTGTATAGGTCCGGAAAAAGGGATTGAAATCGCGGGTTTATGTTTGGCGCTTGGGCTTTGGACTTTTGGCGCATGACCTTAAGATGTCTAGTCTTTGACAGGCTTAGATTTTGCGATTTAGGGGAGCTGGGGCATGGAATGCGAGATGCCGTCTTCAAAAGTTGAGCCTTCTCGTAGCAGTCTGGAATGTGTTGATTGGGGATGTCGCAAGGAACATTGTCCGGGCCGGTAACCCTAAACCCCAACCCCCAAAAAAATCCAAGCTGATGCAGAACAGCACAATTGATCGAATACTGATCGAGGTGCTCGTGGGAGGGCGGCACCCGCCCTGCCAGCACTCTACCTGGGATATGGAGGTTTCCCAAAATTAGGGGTACCTTCCCCCTAATCCTTTTCCTGCACAAAGCAGCCCTGACCACTTGGCCAGGCCCGCCCAGCCGGCTAATGCTAAACTGTTGTCTCCTTAGACCTATAAGAACACTAACATGTTTAATAATTCCTAAACCAGATTTTTTTTGAAAAAGCAACTCGTAAGGAGACCACGGTAAATCTGTCCCCAATGAGTCTGGCATGTTCGAAGTCATACAGTTGCGGGCTTAGAGGGTTTAGGGGTTAGGGATGAGGGATCAGGGCATGCATCATCTTAGGAGTTTGGGGTGGTGTTTCATCTCAGAGTCAAGGGATTCCCAAACATGATCTTGCTTCCTCTGTATTCCTTGTCGTATGAGAAAACCCTAAACCCTAAACCGCGGTTCAACAGCCACCCAGGAACCGACCCAGGAGTTCATGTCCTTTGTGGCACGGCGAGGGCTGCTGAAGAAGCCCACTACCTTTGGTCAGGTAGGACGTCGATCTTCAATGTCACAATGTCACACCTCTAAAAGATATCTCCCCCCCCCCTTTTCAAGGTGTACCTTCTGCACGTTCACCAAAATCTACACAGCAAGTTTAACAAGAAGAGCAGCTGTAGCGGCATCAAAAGCCGTAAGCAGATCGCCCCTCGCTCAGCAACCACTGAAGGACGCTCAACTCTATTACTGTGAACAGAGTAATCACTTTTTAGGGAGTGCTTGTTGATTCCCGACCATTAGTAGGCTCCTGTTCTAGTTTGTAGGGGCAGAATTTTCTCGCGCTGCATCAGCAAGCCACGGTGTGGTTCACGGGCTCTTGGAAAGGATAGCCAAAGCGGTCGCCGGCACCGAATCCCAGCTTTCCTGGTTTCTGTTCACCAAAAGTCGCGGAGGCCATGGTATACATATTCCGGCTTCAGAGCAGAACTGCAAGCCCTTAAGCCACAACGCGCCCCAAAATATGTAACCCTATGCATACATACACACACATATATATATGTACACATATGGTTGACCTTCCTCAAAAAGACACTTGTCTGTACGGGGCCTCTTTTGGTTTTCCACGTGGGTTTCAGGGAAGGTAATTAAAGACAAGCCACTTGCGCCCCGAAACCAAGAAGCAAAACAGCAACCCCTACGGACCTGTCATATTCCTCAGGGTTCCCAGGGCCCTCTTCTTTTGAGAAATTCCTGAAGAGCAAAGCATCTGGTGACGCCGAAGAAGGGGAAAGGATACGGCTCATGACTTCCATACTCGCCTTAGTGGCGAGCAGGGGGGCGCCATGTGTCCAAAAAATCACAAACTAGCGCCAGGCTTGCGTTGTGCTGGCACAACCATAGAGATTTGATCGATTTCTTGTGGGGGCCGCCTTATGGCGTAGCGAGAAAATTCAATCTAGCTTCGTGTCTCCTCTACAGCCAACTTAGCTACAAACCTTTTTTGGGCCGCTGTGTTGACATTGACAAAGAAACATAGGTTCCTCACTGGACAGGCAAGCTGCGCTGGTAGTATGCGTAGGACTGGTCCATTACGCAGCAGAGGAGATGATGGGAAGCATTGGTACCGCGGCGCTTGTTGCAGACATTTTGGAAAGCCGCCAGGGCGTGGCTCGTTGCATTGGTGCGGTTCGTATCTGAGTGATTCACCCAGAGGACTGCTACGGGCATGCCGATTTTTTCCATGTCGTCTTTCAGGTCCCAGGTGTAGTTCTGAAGCAGGGGTTGTGCATGGACTCGGGAGAAATGCGCCAGGTAGCTTGCATTCAGGGGCGCCAGACTTCCATCAAAGTTCACGGCCTGCTGCTTTGTAACTGTACCGGAGGTCTCGGACTGCCAGAGCTGTATGGAGGGGTCTCCCAGCGGGAAGGCATGGAGTGCGAATGCTGCTGTTCCCCTCACCTTCAGGTGTCATCTCCATCACACTACTATACAACCGGACGCAAAGCAGGTTGTACTCTTATACACCCCAAGCACTCAGCCCAACTTCCCAAACACAAGCTCTAGACCTTGAACCCCGAATCCCCTACCCTCCCACGAGTAAACTGCAACACCCTACGCCCCTAAGCTCAAACCTTAAATCCCCAAGCCCCTTATACCTTCCGCCGACACCGTCAAGCCATTAAACTGCTAGGCCCCGCTAATTATTAGTATCTTTACGATCATTACTACATTATTATTACTACTCTTGTGATGACGATTGTTACCAAGTTAAGACATATGCTTGTATTCCCTCACCTGACGTGCGGCTCTGCGGAAAGCGGTGGCATCGACGCCAGAGCCAATGACTGAAGTGTCCCAACGCCTGCGGAACTCCTGGCACTTCTAAAAACTCTGAGGCTGCCTTGTATAAAGGTTTAGGGACTGCTTTTGAGCTGCTTTGGAAACTAAAGGCTTCACAGATTTCTATGGTCTGGGAGTAGGAATAAACAAAGAAATGTGTGTATAGTCCAGGTCTCTGCTTCTCTCCCAAAGAGACTCTGGTCTTGAAGTTGCATGGCAACTGCATTCGAAAAGAAGTCTCGGAGCATTAAGCCAGCATTTGAAGGCTCAGGGCAATTCAACCACCTAAAACTGTACTTATAACCCAAGTACAAGCCCTCCAGTCCCCAACTATGTTTATTGCTACTGTTTATAAGCGCCAGGTATCCCTTGATGTTATATATCTATCTATCTATTAATCTACCTATCTTATCTATCTATATAACTACCCTGAACCTCAAGTAACCATCAGAAAGCCTGCGACACGTCTGCAACAGAAGCACAAGGATTCCAGTAAGGATGGCGAGTGCTACTACTAACTTAGACCCTAAACCCCAACACCCAACAAAGATTCCAGTAAGGATGGCGAGTGCTACTACTAACCTTGACCCTAAACCCCAACACCCAAGCCCTAAACCTTCAACCTCACCATCCCAAACCCCAATCCCCAAAATCTTAAACCCAACCCCTCAAACCCTAAACCCCAGGCTTATAGCTGATCTTCTAGGAATTTCCAGTCCTGGGTCTCTTCTGGGCCCCTCAGCTGTGATACAGCAGGGGGAAGCAGCAGCGACAGTTCCCGCTCGAATTTCTCGAAGTTGGGCTTTGTCGTCTGGCCTTTGGGCCTGGGTCGGTACTTAGGCGGTTCATGGGTAGCCTTGAGTGGGTATATCTTGACTGGACCCGCCACCCAGAAATAGTGACTATAGTGGATAATGAGGATTATGTTGCCGTCCTCCAAATTTTCATATTAGACCACTATTAAAGGGTGGGGGGGGGGTCCTCCTAAGGCATATCTTAGCGCACCTGTCCGACTTATAACCTCACCTGGAGCTGCCCATAGACCTTCAAGTAAGCAGAACCGTCTGCGCTTGAGCAGATTCATTGCCGCTTCCTGACGTGGCTTAAGTTTAAGCCTGCAGACTATGGCACACAGCAAGAGAAAGCGCATCTGAGGCAGCGTTTGCACACAGGCCCAAGAAAGAGAAAATGTGCTCAACAGAATGCCGAGCAATGGTCCGCATGTCTAAAGCAATCGAATTATCCTGGCATTTCAGCACGGACTCTTAACAACTGTCCACTCTAACCCAAAGCTCTGCAGTGAATCCCAAAAGTCAACCCGGTAAAGAATGCCATAATGGGTTCAGAACAGGGCTTAAGGGTAAGCGTTTAGGGAGCAACTGCGTTCTAGGGGCGTATGCCCGGGCATTCCCGCCATAGGATCACCCATCATCGAAGCCTCATCCATCTCGTAGAGGACCTACGCTTCGAAGGCATCTAGCTCATTTGGGAGGAAAACTTGCTATTACTACTCCTATTACTACTATACTATTGCTAGTACTCTTACTATTACTACTAGTATTACTAGTGCTATGAATACTACTAATACTGTTACTAATACTTTCTGAGGCGGCCTGTTTGTGATACTAGGCTCGCAAGTTCTGATCAAGCCCTAAACCCTAAATGGTAGTCACCAGAGCCCATTATAGACCCCCAAAATACTGTAGTCTTTACGACAGGGACCCCAAACTCCTCATTTTGGGAAACTCCTACATAAACCCTAAACCCAAAATCATAAAACCCTAAAACCCCAAGTCCAAAAACCCTAAAACCCAGAAGCGCTGTGGATTTGCACATCCTACGCCTTGGGCCTTAAAGCCCCATGGGCTTGTAAATGGCTGACAGGCTCCTGAAATTTGGGATCCTTTTTGGGGGAGCTCCGGATATTGTAATGTAAGGATAACAACTTGTAGAGTGTAGGGGCCTTAGGGATTTAGAACATATTGGGATCTTTGTAAGGATAAGACGTTACAGGGTTAGTGTAATAAGGATAAGAACTTGCAGGGTAAGTGTGATAAGGAGAAGAACTTCCAGAATAAGTGTAATAAGGATAAGAACTTGAAGAGTCTAGGGGTTCGGGATTTGGAAGAAATTGTGATCTTCTTTGGGCCCCCTGATAATGGAAGCCCCCAGGCCCACAGCCCTAAACCCTTTAACCCGCCTGAACTTGCAAGGTGTAGGGTTCATCCAGAGGCTCATCTGGCTTGAAGACGTGCAAAGGACACCTGGGTTGACTTGCTGGTGCTGCAGGTTCAAGGTTTAGGGTTTAGGGAGAATGGAGGGATGAATCTTGAAAATGGCCCCCGTATAATCCCCATATGTACACCTATAACAGCTCCTATATTCACTCCCGCACTCCCCCCTCAGCCAAGGACAAGCCTTACAGCCACATTTGCGGGGTTTCCATAAGTTGGGGGGATCGCTATTGTGTGGTCTCATTATGAAGGAGTGTAGTATAGCTTGGGGGGGTCCCTTTTAGGCATCCCCATGATTAGGGGATGCCGTATATTGGAGTATTTGAGGGGGCCCCCTATTTCCGGAATCTCCGATATGGTTTCGCGTCAATGTCTTACGTCGTGCTACCAAAGCACGGCCATTGTTCCTGCAGTCGGCTTCATGGGTACATAAAGCAAGGAAGATGCAAGATTTGGGGGCAAGATGGATCGGCACAAACCTTCACCCATATTCACGTAGGAGCTGGCATGCTAATTAGCCGATGGGGAAATGCTTTTCCATGCTCCCACAAGCGATGTGTGGGTTGCTTCGTATAACTGCCTGCCGCAGAAACCACGTTCACCGTTTACTACCTTGTGGCCTCGCCATCTACAAAAACCTTACAACTCCCCAAAATTACGTCTATAGTCTATAGTCCCCCCGGACTATGTAGAGTATGGGTATCTGAGGATCTTATTACAATATACCCAAGCCATACTCTATCGACTTAAGGAGGACTACATTTTTGGTGAGGTTTGGGCATGCGGCTATAGATCCATGGCTTCAGCCTGCTAGCACGAACAAGTTTCTTGACCGCATCCAATCACATTGTTTTTCAAGTCGAAGCCTGAATCAAAGCTCAAGCCTGGAAACTCCCCACACCTTTCAGGCCCTTCATCAAGCAGAGTTCCAGGTGAGCAGTTAAGGGGCCCTGACAGAAACCCCATGTGACCATGCATTCCATGAGCCTCGTATGGAGTGACCCACCTGGGATCTACCCACCTGGAACAGATCTTGACTAAGCCCTGAACAAACTCAAGCCTTCATCCCTGCAACGTTCTACTTGCTGGTGCCCCAGGCGGTGTGAAGACAGGTACCATAGATGGGCTAATTACATGCGGACGATTACAGGAATCCGCTGCCCGCTCCCCCTTAAGCACCAGTAACTTACGGGTTCTTGGTGGGGAATGTGGGGATAGAATCCATGAATGAATATCCCTGGTTCCCTACCACCCCGCAGCCCGCAGTAAGCTTAAGCACGAGGAAGTCATTAGTAGCCAGATCACCTGCTCTTCACGCACAGGTGCACGCCATCTTCCCAAACCTTGGAAACATCAGGGATGTACTGGGACAGCACGTGCCCTTGTTCATAGGGTGGACATTGGGGGGCTGCCTGAAGGAGGCCGGTATCAACCCTGTGATCTGTGGCACATGGTGGGAGTGGCGTGCAAAACGCCTTCCCGCCAAAAACATGTATCAACACGTGGAACGGAAGCGAGCGCTTGAAGAGCTTGCTGAAACCATGGACCAACATGTACTTGGCGCAAGGGTGAGGAAGGAACCGGCCTATGCGTCGAGGAGTCGGACTATTAATTAGGCAGTCGAGGGATGCAAGGCTGAGCCCGGCCGTAAGAGCTACCTGACCCTCTGGCATCCGTAGGGGGCAAGCAGAAGGGACCCCCGCGATGGGCTGAAGTCCTAAAGACCTTGGATGAACCTTGTGAACCCCTAAAAAACCAAAATGAACCTTGGCGGAGAGAGTTGACTTCGACCAAGGGAAGAAAAAGGATGAACGTATATTGGGTTATATAGGGGTAATATAGGGACTATGTAGAGGTAATATTGGGATAATGGGAAAGAAAATAGAAACTATACTATAATGGGTTTTACAGGGATTGCAGGGTCCATATATATATATATGTATATATTATACGAGGCTGCACCTCCGGACCGTGATGTTCTTCACCTCCCGCCTCTTATCTTGCACCCAAAGGAGCTGACAAACTGCACCCCCAAGCAAGCCTAGACGAAGGGGGGCGAAGCTTTGACGAAGGGACGAAGGTATATACTAGTAGTTTCCACGTGATTTTTCAGTATTCCCTATATAACTATACTACTTCTCTGGGTTGGACGAAGGCCAGGGGCTCCCACGAGCCTTGTAGGGGTTCACACGGTGGTCGACCTTTGCGCCGCTCCCTTGCGTTGACCCCCAATCCAGCCTGCATCGGCTGTGCTGGGAAGCAACCAAGCCCAACTCACCTAAAGAGAAAAACCTAAACCTTATAAAGACAACACCTGAAAATCCCAGCCTCAACCCCGAATCTAAATCCTGAACCTGAAGCCCTGAAATGTTCGACCCTCAACCCAAAATCTAAGCCCTGGAACCTGAGCCATTTGGCCGAGGAACTTGCCTCGCCACCTGCTTCTCCTCTCTGAGATCCAAGGCGCCGAAGATGACGTCGCTGAACTCCTCTTGCTTGGTGGTGGTTTCGGGGGACATTGGAAGAGGAAATGGAAGCTAGTATGGGCTTGATAGGGTTCAGGGTCCTCCTGCTTCCTGCTGTTTGGGAAGAAAGTGGAAAGAACATGGAAGCTACTATGGGCTTGGAACGTCCAGGGCTTAGAGGGTGGGTGGAAAACATCATGGAACCTACTAGAGGCTTTGTAGCATGAAGGCCTTCAAGGGGAAGTGGCACCATCCCACCCAGACCTCCCAAATACCTCAAATAATTGCCGATTGGGTTCTCTGTCATTGTGGATATGTGGGAGGTCCAGGTATATCCTAAACCCTCAACCCTGCCTGACCCCAATTGGACACCAAGCAAATGTACACACACACGCACGAAAATATCCCTAAGGAACCGTACATTCACACACCGAAAACCTCCACATGCCTTAATCCCTATACACCACTAAGGAACCCCAGTTTCCATTTAATTTTCCAATTTCTTCTCCAGTTGATTCTGCAGCATTGGGGGTTTCAAATCCGAAGCCCCACACCCTAAACCCTAGACCCTAAACCCTAAACCCTAAACCCTAAACCGTCTAGACCCCAAACCCGGCACCAACCGCTGCCCAGGCGCCCTGATGCAGGTGAAGGGTGCCATGGCCCCAG